>JAQZBX010016061.1:0-36870 GCA_029593785.1 Cabassous unicinctus | reverse complement strand
GCAGCACTAAGTCCTCCTCTGGGGTCTTCTCCAGGCTCCCCTGGGAGCCAAAGCCTGAGCATTGGAGAAACAGTGCCCATCCCCCGCCCAGGGCCTGCCCAAGGGGATGGACATTCCTTACCTCCCATTGCCCGCCGTCTGGGCCACCACCCTCCACAGTCCCTAAACGTTGGTAAACCCCTTTACCAGAGTATGAACTGCAAGCCTATGCAGATGTACGTGCTGGACATTAAAGACACCAAGGAGAAGGGGCGAGTCAAGTGGAAAGTATTTAATAGCAGTTCTGTGGTCGGGCCTCCTGAAACCAGCCTGCATACAGTGGTACAAGGCAGGGGTGAACTCATCATATTTGGAGGGCTCATGGACAAGAAACAGAATGTGAAGTACTATCCAAAAACAAACGCCTTGTACTTTGTGCGAGCAAAGAGATAATATGTTCTAAACCCCTTTCCCTTTCTGTGGCTTTTAATTTGGAATTTTCCAACATGCAAGCATTTGGACTGAGACTTGGGAAACAAAGAACAAATCTACTCTCATAAACCAAAACCCCAGTTCCCAACCTAACTCACTCCAGGTTGGGATCAAATCTCCATTAAGAAAAAAAATTATATATAAATATATATATATATATATATCATAGCCAATTCTGTTTACAAAAGGGGAGAGATCTCTGTCCTGGTTCAGATAAAATTGTTGCTGTGTTTTAGCAGAGGCTGTGCTGCCTTTTTCTACGTTTCTGATAACTAGACCAAGAATTTAGGGAACGGACTAACAAACTAATGTCAGTAATTTTCCAAAAGAAGCCGAAGAGCCTCCTGTAAATCTTTATGTGGCCTTCTTGGAGTTAGAAAAAAAGGGCATATGTAAGTTGTAATGATGGATGTTTTCAGATTCACATGCTTCAGGTGCTGGCAGGGTAAAAGTAACCCATAGAAAACTGTCTTTCCCCTTCTCTAAAAACCGTAGAGGATCTGTGAAAACATCTCTTTGCCATAATGCCCTATGCCTGGCCCCATTTTGCCCTTTATAACTGAGGAAAATGTCCCAAAAAGGGATTTTGTTCCACATTGTGTGCCAGGATCATTGTGAAACAATGTTTATGCGGCTGACATCTATCTGCTAGTGTCTATTGGTGTTTTGAGGGCCCCTTGCATGTCTCAAATTATTTTGGTGTCTCTGGAATTTTCTGACAATCATATTTGGTTGCAAGTTGCCAAAAATCACATTTGTTTTCCCTCCCTTTCATTCCCTTGAAACCTGTTTCTTTGAGGCTGCCTTTTCCATGCAAAGGCTTTTTTTTTTTTTTTTTTTTTTTTTTTTTTTTTTTTTTAATGTGGATTTTTTAAGCCCTAAAATCTTTCTCACTTTCTATTTCTTTTACAAAGCTCAGATGCCTAGAAAAATCATATTCTTCTTAGAAAAATATTTCTGGAACCCTTTCTCTGGTGCCACTTAGAGGGCCAGTAAGGAATTCCAACATGCCATTATCAGGAGAGATCCTTGAAGCAGCAAAAGATACTGTTTTACCCTGTGGGCTGCTTTTTACTTCCTAGGCACACTGAGCACACCCATCCGTATTTGTAGTATGTGGAAATTGATCCTAGAAGGGAATTCCAGTAACAGTTCCTTCCAGAAACGATTTTCCCTTGTTGTGACCATGTATTTTCTACCTGGCTATTGGACAGGTGATTGAGTTGAATGTCATGTACTTGACCTCCATAACTCATGGCTGACTTTGAAAGCATCTCTGTCCTTTGCACTTGTTTTATTCATGTGTCCCACAAATAGGGCTTGGTTTTTCACTTTCACTTCATTTCTGAGATATAAGGTACACTTAGTAGAGAATTTCTCTGAGTGATACAGGAAATAACAAGTTACCAATCTCTAACCCATTGCCTGGATATAGGAAACATTAGAATAAATGTATTTCAAATGGCACTACTTAAATGGGGGTTTTTGGTGATTTCTCATCAGTGGAAAAAAGGGTTTTTATTTTGCCTTTAGGCTTTACATTTAAATTTCAAAACAGTGCATTTCCTACCCCCATGTCCCCTTATTTCTTGTTAGCATTTCCCAAGCACAAGCCTGCTTCAGCTGGCCCTGAGTCCTGGCTCTTAGCCAGCACTTAGCAGTCTGTCTAAGTGTGTTTTCTCCTATTACATCATGTTGAAACCTTTCCCCTAACCCTCAACTTTTACAATGTGCTCTTGGTGGGAAAGCCCCCCTGGTAGGGTATGTGTCCCAGAAACTGCTTTATATGCCACCTTAGATGAGGAAACTACCATATGCCTACTTCCTATGATACACAACTGCTCAAAGCTCAGCACTTAACTTGTCAGACTCGCTGGGGATGTTGCTGATCCTCCTTTGGCAAAGACTGTTAGATCATGTGGGGCCCTTATTCACAAGGCAAAGCTAGCCCGGAAGATGAGCAATTTAGGCATCATTGCTATTGCTGAACCTTGTTTATGACATGACATTTGTGCATGGACAGTGCCTCCAAACTCAGTTCTTATTTAAATATCAAGCATTTGGAAGCCTAAATGTTCAGAATCTCAACTTTTATCCCTTTTTCCACTGGCCTGCCTAAGCCAGCTATTAACCTGTTGCTTCCTTCTACTTTCCCAAGTAGGCAGGCAACACAGATGATTCTTTTAGAAATAACCTGGTTTCTCTAAGCTCTCAGGCGTCCCAGTATTACCTACACCACTTGGAACCAGACTGTCCATTTACAGCTCTTTAAGAAAAATCTGCCTCATCTGCACATAGTAGTGTTGGTCTCGGTAGCTCCTGGGCCATGTGGGGATGTACCTTAGGAGACAACTGAACACAACCAAGGCAATTGTCTCCTCAGGCCCTCATGAAGCTGCATGTGCAGTGGATCTCAGGCGTCTCAAATGAGGTGAGCATTTCCACAGTGCTGTGGATGCTTCAGTTAGATCAGATTTAACCACAACTCCATTTTTGACATGGCACCGATTTTGTCTTCAAGTTCACTGAGAAAAATGAGACAAAAAAAATTTTAAAGCCCTCAGGAGCACCTCGAGCAAATATTTATCAGTATTTAAAATATATTTTGTTTCTACTTGAAGCTTTAACCCCTTCCACTCCTGCAAGTGTGCCTTTGAGAGTACCTGTGTCAGATTGGCTTCACCGGCCACCTGGTCGACCTCAGTGAGCATTCTAGTCTAGTCTCACCCTCTGACAGAGCTCCCTGTTCTCTCATTTCACAGGTTGTGCAATAGAGAGGGTTCTGTATTTTGGTTGCATATCTCCACCCTTCTTCCACATTTGGTAGTGGGCTCCACAACCCACCTTACCCCCAATATTTTGGAGCACAGATTAGATGTCAAAACAAGCTTAAATTTCGTTCTAAGGCAATACTGGCCTTACTGTTCTCCCAGCCCTCTGCAGATTGATTTGATTTTAATGTTTGAGTTTTATAGCAAGAGCTGAAACCATGAACTATCCTAGGAACTGTGCTGGGACTCAAGAAAAAAAAAAAAGAAGAGGAAGAAAGAAAACCAACTTAAGAAGGCTTGACTTTTGAGAACAGAAAGCCACCAGCTGATGGAGAACAGAGGGATTTATCCTTTCCTTTTTCACCTTGTCTTTCTGGGTTTTCTTCTGCTTTGCTTCTTTCCTTCCCCTTAAAAGTGATACCTGGTTGGTTTGTCTGTCTGTCCTTGTCCTTGTGGTGATCCCGGCATGGTGATGTGCTCTGCTTTGCATTATTTATGGTCTCTTACCAGCACACAAGTCGGTGGGGGAGGATCTGAACACACTCAGGGCACTAGGAAGCTAACTTCAAGGCCTGCGTCCTGTGCAGCCTCCCCATAAACTGCAGAAGGCATGTTCTGCATTGTCACCAGTAAGTGGCTCCCTTTCACCATGTTCATTGTCAAATGAGAGCAAACCTTAATGTTGTCTTGCTCTGTACCCTCTCTACCCGCTCCGCTCCCCTCCCCTCCCACGAACCAGGGTTCACAGCAGTGCACACCCATTGTGCTCTGACGAAGCTGGTGCTGTGAGTGATGTTTCCCATACGGCTCAGAGGTACCAGGTGGCTTACCCTGAGGTAGTCATTTTAGGCACATAACACTGTAGGAATGAAAAGTGGATTTCACTGATATTTAATCTGTGTCAATTTCCTTTTTTGTTAATGTTTTTCCCTGATGACTTTTTAGCAGTTTAACAAATAAAACAAAATGGACAGAATTGTCTTAACTGTTTTATTAGTAAAAAAGAAGAAAAAAGGAAAGGAAAAAATGCTGTGATTGGTGGAAAAGAAAGCAAATGAGGTTGGATTGAAGTTGGAATTGAGATAGGTAGATGTTCCTTTTCCTCTAGGAGGGTAGTGTTTGCAGGTAGAGATGGAGACTTGCCCTTCCCTGGGGATAAGGCCATTTAATAATAGAGCTGCTCTCTCCATCATTCTTGAAGGGCTCATTATGTTAGAGTTCCAATATTACCCTGCGATGGAGACCCAAGAGAGGTGATGAGCTTGGAGCAGAGACCTGGACAACATCGGCACCATTGCTGGCCTCCTGAACAAAGATGAGGGGGCCCCAGGGTCTTGGGGCAGACAGAAAATGGTGGTTAGGAACACAGGCCTGAAGTCTCAAGGGTCGGTGATCTAAACCTGGCTTCCCCTATTTATTACTTAACCTTGGGTAAGTTTCCTTATCTGTAAATGTAGTTGTTCCTACCTTACAGTATTATGAGGATTAACTGAAGTTGTATGTGAAAAGCACTAGTACAGTGCCTGACACTTAGGAAGTGCTCAATGGTGGCTATAATTTATAATTAGCCCTTGAAGACAAAAGATAGGGTTTGGGGATCTGGAAGGAAAGGGTTGAGCTCAGTGTATAAATTATCCCAGGGCTTACGCATGTGTACACATGCAGCGTGTATCTGTGCAGTTGTCTGGGTCATCTTTTCACTGTCACCCTGAGAACCTCTGAGGCTTTTGCCTCTCAACAGCAGTAAGTAGCATGTACTTGCTGCCACAAAAAGTCAGAATTGTCTCAGCTGTTTAATCCCCCTTTCGTACAGCTTTATTCTTTGGTTTCCCAGTTGAGCTCAGCCTTTGGTACATAAGGCATTCTTCCTTCAGGATTCAAGGGCACACTTAGTGGACTCCCAATCTGGAAGTGTCAGTTGAGGACTGACAACATGAGTCTGCTTACCATTGTGGGGGCCTGAGAGGAACCAGGCACACCTGAGTAGGGGGCCACACCCTAAAACTGACTGCTGAGTATGTGTCAGCTTCTTATACCCCTGAGCTTTTTTAACTTTAGTGTGGTAATATATATACACACATACACCTCAAAATTTTCCCATCTTAACCATTTTCAAGTATACACAATATGTGCTACCATCACCAGCATCCATTACCCAAGCTTTTTCATGCTCTCAAAGAGGAACTCTGCTGCACCCATAATTCCCCTTCCCCAACCAACCCCTCATTAACCTGTAATCTATTTGTCTCTGAATTTGCTTATTCTAGGTGTTCCATATAAGTGAGATAATACAATATTTTGTCTTTTTGTGTCTGACTTATTTCACTCAACATGATGTCTTCAAGATTCATCCATGTTGTAGTATGTGTCAACTTCATTCCTTTTTACAGGTGAATAATATTCCATTGTGTCTGTGTATTGGCCTTTTGTTTATCTGTTTGTCCATTGAAGGACACTTAGGTTGCTTCCACGTTTTGGCTCTTGTGAATCATGCTGCTGTGAACATTGGATCCCTGGGCTTTTGTGCCGAGGACTGTTAATTTTTTTCATTCAAGGCATACTGAATACCCATCTAGTCCCAGGCTCAGGTGCTGTAAGCCAGCAGCTCCCACTGTCCGCACATTTGTGTTTCACAAGCTATGGGATGAAGTTTTTCCTTTGCTAGCAATATGTGGTTTGCTGCTGTCTGTTGCTTCTCAGTAGTCTGAGGAAGGGCATTGGGTGGCAGAGGGCCCAAAACCATGTCCCAGGAAGAGTGCTGGCCGCTACCAAGATGATTAATCGCATTAGGCATAGAATAATTGTTCTGAATTTTTCTACAGTTCTTGTGGAACAGTTGGACTTGCTCCTTGTAGGTCTGTTGAGCTGAATAAGGTCCAGTGGGTAGAAGCTTTTAGGGAAGAGATTTCAGGGTCACTGGGAAAAAGAATTTTGTTGTCAGAAATGCATTTAACAGGTAGGACTGGAATGCCAGAGAAGTACTGAGTTCTGCACCACCGGAGGAATTCAAGCATTACCTGGGTCAGTCTATGGGATGTGAAGGACGTGATGTTAAGTGGGTAGGGTGCCAATAGTGGTAGGGGTCCTGGGGAAGACCCCACATGCCCAGCCCTCAAGGCTGGTCAATCCCCTAGAACTACATGACGTCTTGACCAAGATGCACTTAGGACCCAGGTATGTCTGTGCCAGAAGCCATACTTCTAACCACTGAGGAGGCGTGTTCCTGTTCTGACAGAGTTCCAAACTGGAAGATGGCAACCTGACCAGGTCAGAGAACTTGTGGGAACAGAGAGGGGGAGATTTGTTGATTTGGGGAGTAAACTTGAGGAAAACTCAGCTCAGGGAAGAGCGGTAGTTTGCCCAAGTCATTGCAGGAGTTGTGGCCACTGCCTCTCCTTGCAGGCTCAGCACAGCACTCCCCAGCCAGAGTTTTGTTCTGGATTCTAAAGGGCCTATGCACAGAGTTCTAACTTTCAGGACCTAGCCAGGGAAGGGGCAGCTGCACAACATGTCCTTTCTCCTCTCTGGGTCTTTGCAACTCATCTCCAGCTGGCCCTGTGCAAGGGCAGCACAGGAACCACTGACTCAGACAAGAACAACAAGGCCACTTGGGCGTGCATGTGTCACTACCCTGAGCTAGCACCTCAAGTATCTGCTAACTCCCAGACCAGGGTTTTTCCTCATATCACCCCACCTCCAGGAAGCCTGGGAACAGTTCTGGGAAGAGGTGGGTTTGGAGCCACCTTGGGTCCAGGTAGGACAGGAGGCCCTTCACCTAGTAATCCTACAGGTTGGTCAGCCTGTAGTGCTGACACACAGGCCTGGGGTTTAGCCTTGCTGCTCTGTGCCTTTTTACCTCTTCCCAGGCAGAGGAAGCATCCCCAGCTAAGGTCTGCCTTCTGCTCTTGATAACTGTTACTATCCACTCCTCCCTACAATACAATCTCCGACAGCAGTCCAGCAGTCTAACGGATGCTTTGTGAGGTTAAGTTCACCATTACTGGAAGCGCCCAAGCAGCGATTGATCACTTGCAGGAGAAGGGATGATAAGACTGATTTATGCAGCAGATAAAGAATTGGGACCATAGGATCCCTATATGCCCTTTCAACTCTGAGATGTGGTTCTGTGGAATCTCACAGGCTTTAAACAAGGATAGACCTGGGTTCAAAAGCTGGCTTTGTCACTTTGAGCTGGGACAAGCCCTCCCACTTCTGAGCTCTGTCATATTAGTGAAATGGCAATGATGATGCCAACCTCACCAGTTCGGAATTTAGCTGGAACCAGCCAAGAATTGTTCATTCATGGATTGGTTGTGGTTCTCTAAAAGGCCACAAGGGGCACCATGTGAAAGGCTTTGAGTCACGGGAGAAACAGGACGGGCAGAAGGAGAAAAATGCCCATTTCTTCCCTTCCTCTGTCCACAAAGCCTAGGTGACGAAGCACCATCCCCAGACTGGCCCACCTGCCCTCTCTGCCTTAGCCCCCAGCTGTGGGAAGACCAGCGACCCCGTGAGGCCAGGCCCTGGTAGTATGCACAAGACCAAGCTAATGTCTTCAGTAAATGCCTGAGAGCCTGGCAGAGTGTGCCTTGCCGCTACGGGGAAGCCTGGCTGGCTGTCCACCCGCTGCAGGGAAGAGAAGATGGCTGGCAGATGGGCCTTAATCTTGCAGAGACCTGGGAGGAGGAGGAAGCCCACTGGCAAGGCCAGGAAAGCCTGAGACACTTGGGGATCAATCATTCTCAGCGCATCTGCTGAACCCTGATGCACTGGGATACAGATGCCTCAGAGAGGAACTCCCCTGGAGGGGTTCACAGCCTAGTCACAAGCCAGGGAGCTGTCACATTGGGCTAAAGAAAGATGGCAAGTCCTGAGCTTCTGAGGACAAAAGATAGTCCTGGTATCATACTAAAAAGATGAAAGGATATGCAGTCAGTGAAATGGGTCTGCAACCAACACAGCCAGTCAGGGACAGGACAGATGTTCTGGAAGCTAGAGAGCTAAGAAGTTGGTCTTGCCCTGGCCTCACCATGCTACACGGAAGCAGAGGGCAGATGAGGATAGAGCCTTTCTAGGGTATACTAGATGGATGGGGTCCGGGCCTCACCTTGTCTGGGTAGAGCTCTGGCAATAATGTGGGGTGATGGCAGGCTCCCACAGGCCTCAAAAAGAATGAAAAACAGGCTTTCCCCATGTCCCAGGAAGGAGGACAGCCCAAAGGTTTCAGTGGTCGGGTGCTGAGAACACTGCAGAGTGACCTGTGCATATTTGATGACCAGCAGTCCCATGGGGATCAGAGACCCATCAGATGTAGCAGGGAACGAAGCCCATGCGCAGATGAATGCTGGGAGGAGAGAACACCGTCGACAGAGGCCTTCAGGAAAGGGTTGGATGGCAGAGGCACGGAGGAGAGGCGTTCTGGAGCAGAGGGCCCGCAGCGTGGGTGCCCCTCCCCAACCGTACTTCCCTGGCATTTGGGTAAGGCTAGCCCCATTTAAGTTTACCAAGAAATTACTGCAATTAAAATGTCTGCATCAGACAGAACAGGGGCTCAGACAGATTCAGTTGAGTCAAGAAATGAAGTTCCATTTCTTAAACATCTGAGTCTGTGACTGTAAAAATTTGTATTCACTCCGAGTAGGAGAGAAGCTGGATAAAGTGTTTGGGAACTCCAAGAACCACAGAAGAGCAAGATTAGGGCAATTGCTGGAGGAAGCAGGGAAAGGAGTGTCCAGGAGAGAGAACAGCCAGTGTGAAGGGACCGCAATCTGAGTGTGACTGGCCCTCCCAGGAACCTTGAAGTGTGACTGGAGTGCACTTGGCAGATCTGGAGGGTGGATTTGGAGAAGAGTAAAATGAGAGTCAGGGGCCTGGAGTGAGGGCACAGACCAAGGCAGTGTGACAACAAGGAGAGGGCATCATCCGGAAATTCACAGGAAGAAAATCCCTCAGTTTTGGTGGCCAATTGGATCTGGAGGTGGAAGGGGTGTCTCGCCAGCACTCACTATTGCATTCAGCAAATGTCTAATATCTGCTGGTACCAGGCACTGTCCCTGCCCTGTGGAGTTTACATTCTGGTCTGGTGGGGATGGGGACAAACAAATGTGTGAAGAACTAAGCAAGATTATTCTCCATGGTGATGAGTCCCAAGAAGAAAAGGAAAACAGGATGTGACAAAGTATGATGAGTTAGGGTCTTTCTGAGGAGGCATTTCAGCTGAGATGTGCATGAAAGAAGCCAGCCGTGGGACGATCAAGAGGAAGGGCATTCCAGGCAGAGGGAACAGCAAGAACAAAAGCTCTGAGGCGGGCATAAACTGGCAGATTCACAGAAGAACAAATGCTTGGATGGCTGGAGGATGGGAGAGAGGGGAGAGTGGGCAGGTGGGCCTTGTAGGCCATGGTGAGGGGGTGGCCTAGATGCGATGGGAAGCCAGTTGAGGGTTTGTGTTTTTGTGGGGGGTTTTTTGTTTCTTTTTTACTTTTTATTTTGAAATACTTTCAAACTTCCAGGACAGTTACAAAAATAATACAAACCCCATAGAGAAGACTCCAATATAAATCTATTCCCCCAGATACCCTGATCCACTAATCTTAACATTTTGCCACATCTGCTATATCCACCTGTCTATCCATCTATCTGTCTATCTAGTTATCAACCCATTTTCTGAACACGTGAGTGTAGGTTGTATACATCATGCTCCTTGAATCCTTGATACTGACATGCACATTTCCTCAAGAACAAGGATATTCGCTTATGTAACCAACTCAGGTACAGTTATCAAGTTCAAGAAATTTAACGTTGATATGAAGCTTACAGCCTATATTCCAATTTTTTCACATATCCCAGTAATGTGCTCTTGTGCCTTCTCCATTATTAGCTCCTGTCCAGGGTCACTTATTGCATTTAATTTTCATTGTCCCTTTAGTTGCTCAAACTTTTTAAATTGTGGGATCATATTATCAACATAAACTTTCCCATCTCAACCCCTCCCAAGCATGGCATTCAACAGGATGAATCACATTCAGTACCCTCATCACCTTCCATTACTAAAACTTTCCCACCTCCCCAAACACAAACACTACACCCATTATGCATTAAGGCCCCTTTCCCCTGGTAACCTGTACTCTAATTTCTGTCTCAGTGAGCTTGCATATTCTCCAATATTTTCTTTATAGTTGTTATGGTGCTTAAATTTAGCATCCTTAATCTATAGCACTCTCATTTGCTTTAATACCAACTTTACTTAATGGTATACACATACTATGTTTCTATACACCTCCATTCCCCCACCTTATGTAGTTCTTGTCACAAATTGCATGTTTATACATTGTGAGTCCCAAACCACTGATTTCTCATTACATTTTATGCATTTGTCTTTTAGATCCTGTAGGAAGTAAAAGTGGAGTTACAAACCAAAAATACAGTAGTATGGCATTTATATTTACCCATCTTTACCCTTATGGGAGATCCTTATTTCTTAATGCAGCTTCCATCTATTGTCCGGTGTCCTTTCCTTCCAACCTCCAGAACTCTCTTTAGCATCTCTTGTAGGGCCAGTCTAGTGGTGACAAACTCCCTCAACTTTTGTTATCTGGGAATGTCTTAATCTCTCCCTTATTTTTGGGGGGGATTTATTTATTTCTCCCCACCCCCTTGTTGTTTGCACTTGCTGTGTCTGTTCATCTTCCTTGTTTCTTTAGGAGGCACTGAACCCGGGACCTCTGATGTGGGAGGGAAGCACCTAATTGCTTCCCTCCATTTCCTGCTTTGTTTTGTCTCTCATTATGTTTTTTCTTCTTGTGCCTCTTGTTGTGTCATCCTGCTGCATCAGCTCGTTGTGCCTGCCCACCGCACCAGCTCGCTGTCATGCTTGTACTCTCTAGGAGGCACCGGGAATCTCTGCTCCCTGCTTTGTTGTGTCTCATTATATTTTTCTTCTTGTGTCTCTTGTTGCATCATCATGTTGTGTCATCTTGCTGCACCTGCCTGTCGCACCAGCTTGCTGTCTTCTTTAGGAGGTACTGGGAACCGAACCACGGACCTCCCATGTGATGGGCAGGAGCTCAATCACTTGAGGCACATCTGCTTCCCTCTCCCTCATTTTTGAAAGACATTTTTGCTGGATATAAAATTCTTGGTTGGTAGTTATTTCAGCACTTTAATATGTCATCCCACTGTCATCTGACCTCCATCCTTTCCAATGAGAAATTGGCACTTAATCTTATTGAGGCTCCCTTGTATATGACATGTTGCTTCTCTCTTGCAGCTTTCAGAATTCTATCTTTGGCACTCAACAGTTTGATTATAATGTGTTGCAGTGTTGGTCTATTTGTGTTTGTCCTGTTTGGAGTTAGTTGAGTATCTTGGATGTGTATATTTGTGTCTTTTATTAAGTTTGGGGGGTTTTCAGCCATTATTTCTTTGAATATTCTCTCTGGTCTTTTCTCTCTTTTTTGGGGACTTCCGCAATGCATATATTGGTATACTTGATGGTGTCCCACAGGTTCCTCAGGCTCTGTTCACTTTTCTTCATTCTTTCTTCTTTCTGCTTCTCAGACTGGATGATTTCAATATTCTTATCTTCAAGTTCACTGATTCTTTCTTCTTCCAGTTCCAATCTGCTATTAAACCTCTCCAAAGAATTTTTTGTTTCTGTTCCTGTGGTCTTCAGCTCCGTTTGGTTCCTTTTTATAATTTCAATATCTCTGTTGTTCTCTTTGTGTTCATCTCTCACTTTTCTGACTTTCTTTATTTCATTGTCCACGCTTTCCTTTACTTCTCTGAGCATGTTTTGGACCAATTTTTTCAAGTCTTTGTCTGGTGAGTTCCAGGTTTGATCCTTCTCATTGATGGTTTCTAATGCTTTAATTTTCTCCTTTGCCTGGGCCATCACTTCCTGTTTCTTTGTATGTTTTGTAAACTTTTGTTAAAACCTGGACATTTTGATATTTTAAAATGTTATCACTGGAATTTAGACTCTGAGGCATCTATTCCTTAAGCTTGTATCCAGCTAGTGTTATGACTGAGCTTTCCTTGAATCCAAAGAGCTAACAACAACAAAAGGAGTAAAAGAAAACACCTTTCCCTGTCTTTGCAGATTGACATGTGCCACTGCTCTCCTTCAGAGCTTATCCAAACAATGAGTTTAGAGAATACCTCTATGCCAAAGAGTAGGGATCTCCATGAAGCTTTCTGCACTTGTGTCTTTTCTTGGGTATGGACAAGTGGCCCTAGGAATTCTATTTACATGGATCCAAATGTCCTCTCTTCCCTAAAAAAGAGTTTCCTCACTGCCCCGAGCACCGAATTGTATACCTACAGCCCAGTTAAGGGTTTTAGGCAAGGGAGTAACAGATGACCTGATGTTGATCTTCAAGAAGTCTCTCAATTGCTACTTCTGGCTAGAAATGAGTGGAGACCCCAGCCGGCCTCCCCTTGTGCTGTCCTTGGTGAAGAGGAGAGCCTTGATCCAGCCCAGGGTCTAGAGGGCTGGCCTGGGCTCTGAGCAGCCTGAGCTGCCCCCAGGGAGAGGCTGGAGGAGCCCATCTAGGGGCATGGGCCTGCCCCCCAAGAGTCCTCAGTTCACCTGACCCCAGGCAGTATTTCCCTATATCTTCCCCTTCTTGGAGCCCATCTCCTGGACCTGAGCTTGTGGCTATCATTCCCAAGGTGGTATTCAGGCCTCCTCTGCTTTTTGTCCACCTGCACCTGTGGGAGCTCATCAATCCACACCCAGTGCTTTAGGGTTCAGGGCTATCCATCTGTTGCTGATGATGACCAGGCCATTCACCTGCACTTTGCACCCCAATATCCAGCTGTTTTCTCCCAGTCTGTCCACCCCTCATTCCCCCAGTGGCTTCTTGTCTGACTCCCTTGCCTGCTTTTCCTTCTGTGCTTTTCCTGCCAGTTAGGGGTGCCACCACCTTCCCCATCACCTGGAAAATCACCTGTCTTCTCCTTTCTCTTCTGGGTTCCATTGACTTTCAGCTTCTGGCTGCTCCCTCTGGCTGGTGTGCTCACACGCTCTCTCTCTCCCCGCACCCACCCCTTCCTTATAAGGCCTTCAGTAAGAGCTTAAGATCTTAAGTTGGGCCACACCTTAAATTGAAGTAACCTCATTAAAAGATCCTATTTACACCCAAAGGAATGGATTAAGTTTAAGAATTACAGTGCAACCCTCTGGACCCCAAGAAGACATGTTCTTTCCACATGCAAAATACATTCATTCTATCACAACATCCCAAAAGCCTTAAGTCATTTCAGTAAAAATGCTAAGTACAAAGTCTGATCAAAACTGGTTATAGATATGGTCTGTCCTGGGGCACAATTCCCCTCTGTGGATCTGAAAACCTAGAAAACATGTAATCTGCTTCCAATATACAATGGAGATCAGACATAGCATAAACATTCTCATTCTAGAAGGGAGAAATTTGAAGGAAAACAGGAGTCATGAGTCCCAAACCATTCTGAAACCCAGCAGGGCAAACTCCTTTAGATTTCAAGGTCTGAGAGTCATCTACGAATCAATGTTTTTCCTCTAGGCCTGATGGAGTGGCAGCCTCACTGCTTCTAAGCACTTGCACAGTGGCCACGCTCTTCCCGAATGCAGGAAACAGGCCGCACCCTCTCCGAGCATTGGGGTGATGGCCAGGCTCTCTGTGAACACCAGAGCACAGGCCCCACTGTCTTTAAGCATTGGGGTGGCAGCACTCTCCCTGAACTTCAGGGCACATGGCCTGCCCCTTCTACACACCAGGGCAGATGGCTTGCTCCCTCTAACCATAGAAATGAACCTGCCCTGTCCACACACCTGGGTGGGTCCTCGCTCTTGGCCCAAGGAAATCTCTTCAGTCCAGATCTTGGATTCCACTGTTCTGCCCTTGAAGTTATTCTTCCTTCAATCCATCCCTTCTCTGTCCCTTTCAGTCCAGGCTGGCAGCAGTTCTGCTTATACAAATTTTACCAAAACCTTGTTGGCTTTTTATGCAGTTCCCATGGGTCCAAACCATCATACAATAGAGCCTTCCACAGATCCTTCCTGCATAACTGCATTTCCAATCCTGACTTCCACTGAAATCACTGACCGATAGGCATGTTCAGTTAAACCCTCACTTGAAGCCTATTTTCTGGGGACTTACTTTCTGGAAACTCAGGTAGGTCCTTGATAGAAGCACTTCCGACCCTAGTCTCAGAACTACTGTCTGGTTAGGCTCAGAATTTTCCAAACAGTTGATTTCTACTTTCTTTGTGCGTAAGAGTTCAGTCTCAGCTTTTCCCTTTCCTCTCTCATTTCACTATAAGCTTCAAGGGGAAACCAGGCTGCACCTTCCACAATTAGCTTGGAAATTTCCTCAGCTAAATATCCATGTTCATTGCTTTCAAGTTCTGCCTTCCATCCAATATCAGAACTCAATTTTGCCAAGTTCTCTGCCACTGTATATAACAAGGATTACATATCTTCCAGTTTCAAATGACACTTATCATTTCCTTCTAAGGCCTCTCCAGAAGTACCTTTCTTTTTTTTCTTTTTTTTTCTTTTTTTAAGATTTATTTTTATTTATCCCCCCCTTGCTGCTTGTGCTCATTGTGTCCATTTACTGTGCATTTTTCTGTATCTGCTTGTCTCCTTTTGTTGCATCATTTTGCTCACCGCGCCATGTGGGCCGGCTTGCCTTCACCAGGAGGCCCTGGGAATTGAACCCGGGGCCTCCCATATGGTAAATGGGAGCCCAACCAATTGAGCCACAGCCGCTTCCCTAGAAGTACCTTTCATGTCCATATTTCTATCAACATTTTGTTCATGATGAATTATGTATTCTCTAAGATGATACAAACTTTCTCTAGAGCTTTTACTCATTTTTGAACCCTCACAATTCTCCCAGCGTCTACCCATTACCCAATTCCAAAGTTGTTTCCACATTGCTTTTTGCAGTAGCAGCACCCCACTTTCCAGTACCAAAAACTGTTTTAGTTTCCTGGCTATCAAAGCAAATACAAGGCAATGTGTTGGCTTAAACAATGGGAATTTATTGGCTCACTGATTTGAGGCTAGGAGATGTCCAAAATCAAGGTATCATCAAGGCAATGCTTTCTCCCAGAAGACCGTGGCATTCTGACACTGGCTGCTGGCAATCCTGGGTCCATGGCAATATACATGGTGGTCTCTCCTGGCTTCTCCCCTCTTCCAGGTTCCACTGACTCTCAGCTTCTGGCTGCTCCCTCTGTGGCTTTCTCTCCCTCAGTGGCTTTCCCCATAAAGCCTTCAGTAATAGGATTAAGACCCACCTGATTCATTTGGGTCACACCCGAACTGAAGTCACCTCACCAAAAGGACCTAACAATGAGTTCACACCCACAGGAATGGATTAAGTTTAAGAAGATGTTTTTCTGGAGTACACAGCTCCAAGCTACCACATATACTAAATATATTACAATTTAGTTTCTGTTGATTGTAATGTCACTTTAGGACCTACACATGCACAGTACCTATATCCATCCAATCCTCCCTTTTATGTTGTTCTTGTCACAAATTATGTCTTTATGCATTGTGCCCAGTAACAAAGATTTTCACTTGTTTTTTATGCATTTGAATTTTAAGCCTTACAAGAAATAAAAGTGTTACAAATAAAAAATGAAATAATACTGCTGGCTTTTATATTTACAGTGTAAGTTGTTACTTACACTGGAAATCATTATTTCTACATCCAACATAGAGACACTGTCTAAGGTACTGTTTTAGTTTGCTAATGGCTGCCAAGTTATAGCAGTTTGGCAGTTTGATATAGTTATGAATTCCAAAAAGAGATATTGAATTATGCTTGTAAACTGGTCTGTTCATCTGGGCATAATTAAGTTATGATTAGGGCTTTCATTGGGCCATGTCAATAGAGTGTTGAGCCCCGCCCCTTGGTGGGTGGGGTCTCAAAGATAAAAGACATGGCAAAGGACAGAGTAGAAGTTTTGACGTTGGAGTTCTGATGCTGAGTTTTAATGCTGGAGCCCAGGGAAGTAAGCACAGAGGAGCTTGGTCGTGAAGAAGGAGAGAAGTTCCCAGGGAAAAGAGACGAGCCATTCATCTGACAGTTCACAGCTGGCCTTGTGGAGAGAGGCAAAGCCTAGAGAGCCTCATAGTCTACAGCTAACCTTGTGGAGGAAACAGAGGAGCTGAGCCTGGAGAGAAACGGAGCCCCGGGAAGAGAGGAACCCAAGAAGTCTGAACCCTGGCAAACGTCAGCAACTGCCTTGCTCCAACACGTGGCAACAGACTTTGGTGAAGGAAGAAACTTATGCTTTATGACCTGGTAACTGTAAGCTTCTACTCCAAAAAAATACCCTTTATAAAAACAAACCGATTTCTGGTATTTTACATTAGCACCCCCTCTGGCTGACTAATACACAAGGCAATATACCAGAAAAATGTTGGCTTTTACAATGGAGATTTATTAACTTATAAGCTTACAGTTCTGAAGCTGTGAAAGCATCCAAATTAAATCATCATCAGGATATGCTTTCTCCCCAAGCTGCAGCTGTGAGCTATCAGGCACATGGCAGTGTCTGCTTGTCTCACCCCTCCAGACCTCATTGCTTCAATGGCTTCCTCTCAACCTCTGTGTTCCATATATTTCAGCTTCTGGCTCCTGGGGCCTTCTCTCAGCTTCCAGGGGTTTCCCTCTGTCTGCAACTTTTTTCTAGATCTGTGTCTTTTTATTCCTCTGTTTATAAAAGACTCCATTTCCAGTAAGAGGATTAAGACCCACTCTGGGTCAAACAATCTAATCAAAGGCCCTTAACTGAAGTGATTTAATCAAAAAGCCCCACCTACGCAAGGTTTATACACACAGGACTGGATTAGCTCTAAGGACATGATCTTCTGGGGTCCACTCAGGTTCAAACTGTCACAGGTACTTTCCTTTCAACATGGACGAATCCCTTTATCATTTCCTGTAATACTAAAGGTCTAAAGTAATGAACTCCCTCAGTTTTCATTTGTCTGGAAGTGTCATTTTTGAAGGACAATTTTTTCAGATATATTATCCTCAAGTAACAGTGTTTTTCTTTCAGCACTTTTTTTTTTTTTTTAAAGATTTATTTATCTCTCCCCTCTCCCATTGTTTTTGGCTCGCTGTCTGCTCTCTGTATCCATTATGTGTGTCCTTCTGTGTCTGCTTGTCTTCTTTTTAGGCAGCACCAGGAACCGATCCTGGGACCTTCCAGAGTGGGAGAGAGGTGCTCAATCTCTTGCGCCACTTCAGCTCCCTGGTCTGCTGCATCTCTTATTGTCTCTCCTCTATGTCTCTCTTTGTTGCATCATCTTGCTGTGCCAGCTCTCCGCTCAGGCCAGCTTGCCTTCACCAGGAGGCCCCAGGAGTTGAATCCTGGACCTCCTATATGGTAGACGGGAACCCAATCTCTTAAGCCACATCCACTTCCTTTTCAGCACTTTAAATATGTCCACCCACTGCCTTCTGGCCCCATAGGTTCTATTGAGAAATGAGATTTTAATCTTACTAAGGATCTCCTATATGTAACATGTTGCTTCTCTTGCTGTTTTTAAGAGTCTGTCTTTGTCCTTGGCATTGGATCATTTGATCATAATATGTCTCAGTTTAGATCTGTTTGGGTTCATCCTGCTTGGTGTTTTTGAGCACCTTGGATTTATATATTCATATCTTTCATCAGATTTGGGAAGTTTTCTGCCATTATTTTTCAAATATTTTTTCCGGCCCTTTATCTCACTCTTCTGGGACTGCAATAATGCATTTTTTGGTACATTTGTTGGTGTCTCACAGGCTCCTCAGGCTCTGTTCATTTTCTTTCATTCTTTTTTCTTTTTGCCCCTCAACCTGGACAATTTCAATTATTTTGTCTTAGAGTTCACTGATCCTTTCTTATTCTTCCTCCAATCTGCTCTTGAATCCCTCTACTGAATTTTTCATTTCAGTTACTGTATTCTTGAGTTCCAGAGTTTCCATTTGGCTCTTCTTTATAATTTCTGTCTTACTATTGAAATTCTCATTTTGTTCATATATTGTTTTCCTGAATTTTTAGTTCTTTGTCCACATTTTCCTTTAGTTCATTAAAACTATTTATGAGGGAAGCGGGTGTGGCTCAGTGGATAGAGCCCCCGTTTACCATATGAGTGGCCCCGGGAGGGCAGGCCGGCTCGCACGGCGCTGTGGGCTGATGCGGCAAGACCTCACAGCAAGGGGGAGATAAGCAGACACAGAGAAGACACGCAGTGAATGGACACAGCAGCACAAGCAGCAAGGGGGAGATAAATAAAATAAAATAAATCTTTAAAAAAATAAAAAAATTAAAAAAATAAAACTATTTATGATAGTTGTTTTAAGACCTTTAATTAGTAATTCCAGAGACTGCACTTCCTCTGGAATATTTTCCATCAATTTTTTCCTGTAAGTGGGCCATACTTTCCTGTCTCCTGGTATGTTTTGTAATATGTTGTTGAGAACTGGACAATATGAGTATTATGTTATGGTCACTCTGAGAATCTAAGTTCTTCCACTATTCAGGCTGCCAGACTAAAAACAAGTAGGAAAAAAGAAAAGGAAAGAGAGAGAAAAAAAGAAAAAATACTAACAAACAGACAAAACACCCTCACACACCCCCAAAAAAAGAAAGAAAAGGAAAAAAATAAAGTGCATTGCCTCTGCTCCAAATCTCTTAATATGTGCCAGTGGGGAGCCAGAAGCTTCTGCTTTCAAGGTTGAAATCTAGGTCAGCATTCCCTGCTCATCCCTCAGGGATCTGCCAGACCCAAAAATATAACACAGAGAAAGAAAAAACTAACCAACCAAAAGACAAAAAGTGGTACACTGGCTCTCTATGACCCTGTAGATGCTGGCATAAGGCCAAAAGACTCTACTTCTGAGAGAAACTGAGGCTAGAGTCTGTACTAGGCCCTCAGGGATCTGCCAGACTAAATAATACAAGAAAGAGAAAGAAGAAACCCAACCAATGAAAAAGTGCCCTGGGCCTTTAAGTCCTTGTATATGCTGGTATGAGGCCAGAAGCAGCTGCTATGGAGAGGGCAGAAACCAAGGCCAGAGTCTATGCTGTGCATTCAGGAGCCTGCCTGATCAGGAAATGCCCACACACAGAAGAAAGGGAAAAAACAGCCAAAGAAGGTGCACTAGCTCTTTCTGTTCAGGTGGGTGCTGGCAGAAGGCTGGAAGCACTGCTGTCAGGGGGCCGAAGCTGAGGTCAGCTTCCACGCTGGTCCCTCACAATCCCAGACCAATTTCAGCCCTCACCCCCCGTTTTTAGAGGAGGTGCTTTCGTCTGCCAGCCCTGGGCCCAGTTGGTCCCTCCTGAAACCCAGGCCTCTTTGCCACAGCCACTGCCTAAGGTCTAAGAAAGGGGGCTGACCATTGGTTTGTGCTTTCGCTTATAAAAGCTCAACTCTCAGCAGTCTCTCACTTCCTCTGGCACTCCTGTCATTGTTTTAAATGTCCATTCGGTTTCAAGGGTACTGCCTAGTTAATTCCAGTCTTCTTCCAGCTTTTTCATTTTCCTAGTGGAGGGAGCGAATTGTAAAACTTTCTACTCCCAGTTTGTGCCTGCGCTCCTCCAAAGCCCCTGTCTTCATTGAGCTTATGCCCTAGGTGGGGGAGACAAAAAACAAATTAAAAAATAATTTCAGATTCAAGTACAGGATGATGTGAAAGAAAGAGCTTGGAGCTCAGCAAATCCTTGGTGGGGGTGGGGGTGGGGGGTCTCTCTGTGCAGGTGACATTCAGCCTGAGCGAGGAGGGGTGAGGGGATGCAGAGAGTTCCAGATGGTGGGAGCTGCAATGCAGTGAGGCCCTAAATGGGAACAGAGAAGGGCCAGGGTCGCTGGAGTACTGTAGGCAAGGGTGAGTGTAGTGGCAGATGAAAGCAAGGGGCAATCAGGGCGGATCTGGTAAGGCCTTGAAGGGCAGCCCTGGAGTTTGTATTTTATTCTGAGTGTAGTGAGTGCCATTGGAGGATCATAATCCTGGGTGTGATGCTACTGGGTTTACTTTGCAAAAAAGAGCACTCTGATAGCTGTGTGGTATCCCAGAGAGGAAGCAGAAAAACCCATCAGGAAGCAACTGCAGGGATCCAGGCAAGAGATGGTGGTGGCAGTGGACAGAAGCAACCATGAATCGACCCTTGGCTTAGCCCTCTCTGTGCATCCTACCCCTGAGGCCTCACATGGGGCTCTCCATGCCTCACTCTCACCCACCCTCACCCCGGGCTCAGGCCTGTGTATCTGTCTGTCCACTTGGGCTTTCCATCCACTCCTTGAGGATGGAACTGTGTCCCTGCTTTGGTGCATCCTGCCCTCAAGGCCTGGCCAGGGGCCTTGTCCAGAACAGTACTCGATAACTATTTGGGAAGACCAAACTTTGAAGAAAAGGGTGGATTCATCGGCGCTGTACCCAAGCAGGGCTCTTAGGGAGATGGTCCAGCTTCCCCACCTGAAGCTCCAAGAGGAGAAAGATCTTGCTTGGAAGGACATGTAATTTAGTGGTCAAGGGACCTGGAGAGCAGAACTCACTAGACCAGAAGGCAGACAAACAGCCTTTGGGAATGCAATTTTGACCAAAAAATGCAATTTTGACCAAGTCACTCCTAGGCCCCAACTGCTGACCAGCTCCCTGCCCCCAGCAGCAGTGTTGAGCTAAGTTAGCTCAGGGACTCCAACTTCAGAACTGCCCAGCGGTCTTGTAAAATGCTGAGGCTCCCAGGCCCACCTGACCCTCTGAAGCAGAATCCCTGCAGGATGGAGCCCAAGAGTGCTTTGAGCAGATTCCCCAGGTAAAGCTAAGGCTCACTCAAGCGTCTCCTCTGTGAGTTCCCTGATGGCAGTGAAGAACAACACACCTTGGCCACCAGCTCTTCTGACTACCAGTCCCCCTCCTGTGCCCAAGAGGACTTTGCAGTGTCCCTGGAATCCAGGTGAACTGTCAAGCCCATTCCCCAAGTCGTTTCCTTTCCTCACATCCCTACTGAGCTCTCCGCTAGCCAGGGCAGGGCAGGGCAACCAATCTGGAAACCCAGAGATAAGTCAGACCTGAGCCCTGCCTCAGAGGCCCTCCAGGCCCGTGGAGAAAGGCCCACATAGCTGTGAATGACACGGGCTGCGCAGGTGGGGAGAGGACTGCGGGAAGGGGAACTGTGTCCTAGGCATATGAGCAATAGAGCAGAGCTGCAGAATCCTCTTGTATTTCTGCCTAGCTGCAGGGTTTCAAGTTGAGGGCAAGAGCCCTGCCTTACTCATCCTGTCCCCTCGACAGCCCCTTGGGCATAATGGGCCTCAGTGAAGATTTGTGGGTTTGTGGCCCTCTGGCTGCTTTCCCTCTCACTAGGAACAGACATCCTGGCAGCTGGGGGCAAAGCTTTAAAAACACAAAACCCAGTCTCCCAGAACAGGTATGTGCTTTAGGGCCAGGGAACCCTGGGTTCTGAGTCTAGTTTTCCCACTTACCAGCTGTGCCACCTCAGACTAGTCATGTTAGGCCTCCGAGTTTCCTCATCTGTGAAAGGAAAGAGGGGATAAGAGTATTTCCTGTGCAGGGTGGTCTATGGAATCACATGAGGTAACCTCTGTAAAGCCCCCGCTGCCAGGCGCTTAGCAGGCCCTGAGTAAAGGTTAGGTCTTATCATAGATTAGAGACTTGCTCTATTGATGGCATTGCAAGAAGATCCTGATAAAAAGTAAGCGAAATAGACGAGTTTTCTCTCGGTAGAGATCCTTCTGCATCTTGCCCAAATAACGGGCATTTACTGAGCAGCCGGTGCTGGGCAACAGGCCAGACGCCCATGCTGGAAAAGTGGGGAGCGCTCACAGCCCAGAGGGGCTCACGGCCTCGGTCTGACCTAACTCCAGCAGGGCAGGGGCTTCTTGTTGTTCACCACAGTATTCCCAGCACCTAGAACAGGCCAGGCACAGGTAGTATTTTACCTCCATTTTATGGGAGAGGAGAGTGAGGCCCAGAGAGACAAGGAAGTCTCCCGAAAGGAGATTCTGAGTGCGGGGCAGAGGACCCACGGCCGCGAGCCCAAAGCCTCGTCCACGGAGCTGCGGAGGCAGCGATTTGGAGGAGGGGCCACACACGCTGCCCCGCCCCGGCAGCGCAACCCCTCCCCCGGGCGTCTCCATGGCAACAGCCTCCGCACATGCGCCTCAAGCACCGGGACCTGGACCCGGGGCGTCCGAAGCCGCACGCAGGGCGGGCGGAAGCAGGGCGGGCTGTAAAAGGAGCGGTCTCCACGCGGGCTAGTTCGCAGACCTGGCTGCTGACGGTGAGAGCTGAGTGGCCCCGGGAGTCGGGAACGTGGGGTAGAGGAGGAGCAGGGTTGTGTGATCCCCCGGGGTGATAAGCGGAGAGGGGCTGTGTAAACAGCCCGGGGCAATAATGGGATGCCATTCCCGAGGAGCGATTTGGGGGAGAGGAGCCTGTGGAATTGCACCTTCTGGGTAATAAGGAGGAACAAGGGTGTGTAACTGTCCCCAGGACAGTGATTTGGAGCTTGGTCTCTAAAAATGTTTATCGGGGTAATAAATAAGGGTGGGACTCCATGACTACCCCACCCCCAAAGAGGGAGCTGGGGCCCCAAGGCATAGACCGAGAGCGAGGTTGAGAGTGATCACAGGTCAGGCTCGGGAGAGTTACCCCTCTCCCCACCCCCTACTCTTAGCATGCTGCCACCTACCTGCCCTGCCGGGCTGCCCGGCAATGACCAGGCCACCCACCCCCGGCTCGGTGATCGTCCCAGACTGGCACGAGAGTGCCGCGGGCAAGGAGTACCTGGCGTGCATTCTGCGCAAGAACCGCCGGCGGGTGTTTGGTAAGTGCTTCCCCACCCCACCCACGCCCCAGCCTGGCACCTGTTTTTCCCTGGGGACAGCAGAGAAGCGGGGCAGAGAGGACCTGTCAGACCTGGCTTACTGTACTCCTCAGCCTTGGGGACTCCTGGAAACCCTATCCCTGGGGCCCGCACCCTCACACCTCCTTAGACCTTCTGCCATTATCTGAGCCAGGAACCATGGAAACAGCTGAAACCCTTCCAGGAACCACCTCACCACCGGCCAGCAGAGGGCCTGGCATTGGCTGTGAGAGGCAAAGCACCAGCAGGTGATGAGGGAAATCCGCAACTTAGCACTTTCAGGCCCCACACCTATAGCTTTGTCATAATTTTGACTGTTTTTTGCTTTTTGTTTTGCAATTTGTAATTAAAAACATCTAAAAAGATATGGCTATATTGTTTCTATGGTTTTTTTTTTTTTCCTAGCAATTGAGAATACTTTTGCTGCTATTTCCCCAGTAAGCAAAGAATTGTGAAAAATCATGGGTGGGAAAACTAGAATGTGATAATTGTATAAAACCATCTCATGCATCAAATTTAAAAAAACAAACAAAAAACTGGTGTGAGTCTTGATCCAGTTTGACAGAGCACCAGTGTTCTCAGCTGGGCCTGTCATCCGGGATCCTGTGGAAAGGCAGATTCTGACCCAGTGGGTCTGGTGCAGGCCAAGAGTCCACAATTCTAACAAGCTCCCAGGCAATGCCCATGCTGCTGGTCCATGGACCACACTCTGAGCAGTGAGGGTTTCTGAACTATGGCCTCTGAAATTTGGGGTCCAAACTCTTAGTGTTTTCAGCAAGAGACACCGAGGCTGGTGTCTTAGGGTCTTTGTGTTGATCTCTCTTGCACACATGAGGGTTGGGCTTGCATCATTAGTTTTGATAATTCGTTATGATAATTAATAATGATAATTAGATGTTAGTGATGATAGCCAAAGGACCAAATGTGTGAATAATTCGCCTTTTTTCTCTTTTAAGAAATGAGACCAGATTCAAGGGATGACCCTCTAACAAGGTCATTGTCCCTCCACTTCCCGTGGTGATTGGGAGCCCAGATTTGGGGTCATGCAGACCCAGGCTTGATCTACTACTTGACCCAGGGGCCACCACTTCCTACCAATGTGCCCCTGAGGAAGTGATTTAGCTCTCTGGCCTCAGGTTTCTTTTCTGTAAAATGGGGGCAATTGCACTATTTACCTCATGTTGCGGGAGATGTACAGGGATCATGTAAGTGATGGCTGCTCGGGGCCTGGCGTGCAGTGGGTGCTCCCTGCGGGGTGGCCAGCTCTGATTTTATTGCATTATCACTTATTGAGCAGAAGAGAGTTGGCTGAAGGTGGAGCTGGTTTGCAGGGAATCATGTAGAGCCCGGGACCACGCCATCCAGGCCACAGCCAGCATCCAGCAGCCATGCTCAGAAAGAGCAATGATGGTGGTGACTGATTTTTTTATAGTGGTTTTCCTTAACTGCAGATGTTTTTGAGGGGGTTGTGAATAGCTAGGTATACTCACCAGAGCATGTCACTCATTGAATGTCATCCAGGCCCCCCCAAAAAGGTTGAGAATAGCTGATTTGTAAATATCAACTGACTGTCTGTAAGACCTTAGGCTAGTCTCTTTGTGAACCAGGCCTCTGTAAAATTTGCACCTCCAGAGCCACGGATGGTTAGTGCTGAAAAAGCCCCAGTGGTGAGGTTGTACAACCTGGGGTCTGACCAGGCAAGTGCAGAGTTGACCCCTGACTCGGCCTGGCTCCCTCCTTGCCCCAGGGCTGCTCGAGCGGCCAGTGCTGCCCCCTCCCGTGGCCATCGACACCGCCAGCTACAAGATCTTCGTGTCTGGGAAGAGTGGAGTGGGCAAGACGGCGCTGGTGGCCAAGCTGGCTGGCCTGGAGGTGCCTTTGGTGCACCATGAGACCACCGGTGAGTGGGGCCCCGACCTGTGCCAGCCTCCTGGGCTTTGCCCACCTCTGGAGACCTCCCCTGGGTGGAGGAAAGAGCCTAGCTTTGGACCATAAAGCCCACCACTTTGCAACCCTGGGAAGCTGCTCACCTCTCTGAACCTATGTGGCTCCTCTGTCAAATGGGGATAATAGTCCCAACCCTACCGAGTTATTGTGGGGTTGGTCCTAGAGATAGTGGTAGAAACCTGCCTGAGTGAACCGTGCTTGGGAAATACTAATGTTCTTTTTTGTTTCCTTCCACTGGACACTGATGGATCCACTGCATTGTGGGCATCCCCCAGGGCCCCGGGACCTTTGGTCCCCCTTACATATGGGTAAATCTGCTTTGCCGTGGCTAGGGCTGGGGCTGCATCTCTCTGATAGACTGGAGGTTCCTCCATCAGACTGGAAATTTCCCCAGGTCGGGACTGTGCCTTCCCTGTCAGACTGGGTTCTTCCAGTGCAGGGTGATTGTGCCTCCCCCATCAGACTGGGATCTTCGAGAGCAGAGGGATTGTGCCTTCTCTGCTAGACTGGGTGCCCGCCAGCACAGGGACACATCTTTCTGTTTCTTCCTGGCCCCCTACCCTCTACTCCCACCTCCCCCATGCTGAGTGCCAACCCCGGCCCTCCTCAGGCATCCAGACCACTGTGGTATTTTGGCCAGCCAAGCTGCAGGCCAGTGACCGTGTTGTCATGTTCCGCTTCGAGTTCTGGGACTGTGGGGAGTCTGCGCTCAAGAAGTTCGACCACATGCTGCCGGTAAGCAGGCCAGCGGGCCCGGGTCGGCTCCAGGGAGGGGCTGGTTGTCTGAAGTGGGCTTCTGAGTACAGATGTCTGAGCTGGCCCGCCCTGCCTGCAGGAGCCCGAGCTGGGCATGAAGGCTTTGCCATTGAGCTGGCCACTCCCTCTCTGGGCCTGTCTCCAGATTGTGCTGAGACTTCTCAGGGCCTGGGGCCCTATGCCTCCCTCCAGCCTCTCCATCCCCAGGCTTGCAAGGAGAAAGCAGATGCTTTCCTCTTCCTCTTCTCCTTCACCGACCGAGCCTCCTTTGAAGACCTCCCTGGACAGCTGGCCTGCATAGCGGACAAGGCCCCCTGTGCTGTCAGGATGGTTGTTGGCTCCAAGTATCCTTTGGGTGTCTGCCGGGATTGTCAGAGACCTCATGAGACAAGGTGCAGAGAAAGGGGGTCAGGGACCCGCCTCTGCCCAGCCGTGAGGTCCAGATCCATGGGCTTTCTCTTAGAAGGTGCCTCAGGGCCTCCCCCACACCCAGTTGTGGGGCTCCAGGGAGGAAGGAGAAGCCTGGGTACACGGGGATGGGGAGCCAAGGCAGCTGGCAGGTTCCTTGACACCTCTGCAGGTTTGACCAGTACATGCACACAGACGTGCCCGAGCGTGACCTCACAGCTTTCCGGCAGGCCTGGGAGCTGCCCCTCCTGCGGGTGAAGAGTGTGCCGGGACGGCGGCTGCCTGACGGGTGCACGCTGGATGGGCGGGCCGGGCTGGCCGACGTTGCCCACGTGCTCAACAGCCTCGCTGAGCAGTTGTGGCACCAGGACCAGGTAGCAGCTGGCCTGCTCCCCAGCACCCCAGAGAATGCCCCTGGCTGAGGGGTGGTGGCATGATGAACGGGCACCTATGATCCCCACCAGGGCAGAGGGCCAGACCTGGGGCCTGAGGCTGGGGTAGGAAGGTTGATCCCAGCCCAAGAACTGGTCAGGAGGATGGGGGCCTGAGAAGACCCTGCCCCTGCAGCTCTGTCCTTCAGACCTCAGGGCAATGAGGTGGGGTCAGAAGGCTCTATAGGGTGGTGGCGACCCCTCTGGTCTGAGGGTGTTTAGGTGCTTTCTGGTTTTCTCCCTCTGCCCTGGGGTTTAGGCTTCTGGAGACTGAGGGGTTCCATGGGCAGTTCCCCAAAGGTGCAAATGTCCCCCTCAACCTCCTGCCACCCTTCCCCCTTCTTTAGCCTCCTCGGTGGGTGATTGGGAAGACGGGTGTGTCAGCTGGGCCCTGGGCCTCAAGTGACTTCAATAAAGAGCCTGTATTAGTTGGGGTAACTCAATTTGCTGTAACTGATAAACCCTGAAATCCCAGGGGCTTGACTGTATAGAAGGAGGCAAAGGTAGATACAGAGGCTGTGCTCCTTTCATTCATTTTGGTACCTGGGCTCTGACATCTTTAACACGTGGCTTCCAAATTCACCCTGGGGCATCAACATCCAGTCAGCAGGCAGGGAATGAAAGAATGAGTGCAAGTGGAAGGTCACCAGGTGGCTGTGGACCAGCTGGTGCCCATTATCCCTGCCCACGTCCTATTGGCCAGGACCAATCATGTGGTCACATGGGACCGCAGGGGAGGCTGGGAAATGTAGTCCAGCTATGTGTCCAGTAGGGGAGCCTTTCACCCTGTGGTGTTTTGATCATGAAGTTGTCAGGCCAGGCTGAGGACAGAGGCCCTGCCAGCCTGAGAAATGAGGAAGCAGCACTGGGCAGAGGTGGGAACTAGAGCCGGAGGGGGTCAGGGTTGAGCTGGCCTGACAGGCAGCCTGTGGGAGGCCAGTGAGGACCAGAGCCCAAAGGTGAGTGAGCAAGGGACAGCCTTGTGTCTCACCTCTGCCCCATTAGCCAGAGACACTGCAGGCTAAAGTGGGGAGCTACCAGGGAAGGTGGCCTTTATGCTTTCTCTTACCCCCTGAGTGACATCTCACCTAGGCTCATAGATGGACCCCTGGGATGGAGCCTGGCCTGAACTGGTCCAGCCGGGGGTCCCTGGGGAGCCATCTCTAGTGACCCCCAAACCCAGCCAATCCTGAGATGGTGGCCCTGGTAGCTCTGCACACCTGCACTCACATGCCTGAGCTGGCAGGCACATTCCAGCTTGTGCTCACACACACCAGCACTGGTACGAACCCCCACCCCCACCCCCCAGTGTGTGCCCCTTGCTTGCTCTCTCCCATGGGCTCGTCCTCACCCCCCACCAGCTCACACGGGCACCCGCCTGAGGCTCACACTGCTGAGCACACTGTTCCAGGTTTGTGTGCCCAGCCACACCACCTGCCTCTCTTCCCAGGGCACTGTCCTTCCTCTGGACCTGGACCAGAGGAAGCACTGATTTCAGCACCTCCTTATCCCCATTTCGGGTTCAGAGCTCAGAAAACCTCGAGCTCCCCCGATACCTGAAAGACGGCAGGACCCCTGGCCCCAGAGCCCACAGCCCAGCTCTCACGCCTTCCCACTGCAGCATTCAGCTGTGCCCCCAGGCAGCCCTGTCCACCCCCATTCCCCTCTGTTCTTAACTTTATTGCTAGACCCCATCAGGGCAGCAGCAGAGGGTGGGGGACCCTGGGTTCTGCTGCGGGGTATGACCTGGTGAAAGCTCTGTCTGGGCCTGACTGGGAACTTCCAGCCACGAGAATTTGTGTTTCGAGCAACGGTGACCCCATGTCCCAGCCAGCTACCTCTGGGTTATAACTCCCCCAGAAAGGAGGCTTCCCCATCCTTCTTGGGCACCAGCTTGGCCAAGAGCCAGAAAGCTGCCCTGGAGGAATAACCAGACCCTCCCACTGCAGGGCACACTAGTTTTCTCCCGGTTGGCATTGCGTTGGTTAGAGACTCAGCTTCCTTGCCCACCTTCACCCCAGACCAAGAGGAGAGCACTTCCGTTCAGGCGGCCTCTGTGGGAGAATAAAGTGGAGGTGAGCAGCGGGACTGCGGTCCAGAGCGTGGCCACCCTGCCATCCCATCGCTGCTTTCTCAGCTCCTCCGGGCCAGCCCTGGTGGCACCTTAGTATTTAGTAGGTCACCCCCCAGAGGCCTGGAAGGAGGGAGCTGCCAAGCTGTGATTCTTCTACTAGCCGATGGCTAGGACCTTCTGGGAGGCCTCTGGACAAGGTCAAGTGGAGCATGAGTGAGAAGTGGACCCACTCTGTGACACCCATGCCATGTGGGATATTTCTGAGATCTGTCCCATGGCCAAGGTGAGCCAGGGAAGAGGGCAGGGGCATGGGTAGGTGTTGGGGGCCCTGCCTGAAACTGGAAAGAGGGGAGAAACATTCCACACACACCCCACCTGTCCATCCTAGCATCTAATCACTGACCCGGAACCTATTCGCTTCTCTCCATCTCTACTGCCACCACCCAGTCCAAGCCAGCATTCTCTCTCACCTGGACCCCTGCAGTTGCTTCCTAAAAGGTCTCCATGCGTCTATGCTTGCCCCCACTTGATCCATTCTCAGCTGCCAGAGTATTCTTTTGAAAACATAAATCCTGGCCTTAGCCCCTTCAGACCCTTTTAGTGGGTTCTCATATGGGATGCACTTGGGAAACCACCCAAAACCCCTCACTATGATGTCAGCCACCAGGCTCTTTGCTGTTCCTTGAATAGGGCAAGGTCATTTCCAACCCCGGGCCTTGGCACTGACTGTTGTCTGCTAGAGTCTCTTCCTCCAGACTTTATATGGCCCACCCCTTGTCATTCAGGCATCTACTAAATGTCGCTTTCTTCTATAGACTTTCTTTTTTTAATTATTTTTTAAGATTTATTTATTTATTTATTTATCCCCCCCTTGCTGCTTGTGTTTTGCTGTGTCCATTTTGCTGTGTGTTTCTTCCATGTCTGCTTATCTCCCCCTTGCTGTGAGGTCTTGCCGCATCAGCCCACCGCGCCGCGCGGGCCGGCCTGCCCTCACAAGGAGGCCCCGGGAAGCGAACCCGGGGCCTCACACATGGTAAACGGGAGCTCAATCCATTGAGCCACACCCGCTTCCCTACAGACTTTCTTTGACCAGCTCTTTGGTTCCCTATCACTGTAAATTTTTATCATGATATTTTCTTTTTTGTTTGCTTTTTTATTGTCTGTCTTCTGCCACAAAAATGTGAGTTCCAGGAGAGCAGGGACCTTTGTGTTGACAGCAGTATCCCTAGTGCATCTAGAAGGTGCTCAGCTAGTCAACGAGTTTGCTTTCCACCTCCCCATCTGTCTAGCCTCAGTGAATGCTGTCAGGAAACCAGGCTAGGTATTTCCACAGAGATTTGAATATGAGGTGTTGATTAAACAGGTGCTAAAGGACTGAAAAAGTAGAAAGGGGACACTGAAGGAACAAAGCGTGAAGGATGCCCCTGGAGTCGGCCCACACAGCTCGCGGGACTCTCAACAGAGACGCTGCCTTTGAGTGTGCCCCCCTCCCAATCTCCCTGTCTTTAGCACCTTTTTATTTCTCAGAGCTTTATAAACCAAGGGCTCTCTAGCTTTTTTGGGGGTGGGGATGGAAAATGGGATTCCAGAGACTGATACTGATCCATGGGGGGTTCTCTGCCTGATGCCCACAGAAGAGCTGATATGAGCCAGTTGTGTGACATCAGGTTTGAGGTTTCAAAGAGAGAAAAAGTTTATTGCCAAGCACAAAGGCAAGGAGATCAGAAGGCCTGTTGGCCATAAATCTGTCTCCAAACTGGAGAAACTTCCAGTGTTTTATAGCATTCGAACAAAGGCAGGCAGGCTTAGATAATGATGCAGGTAGAGATAGCAGATTGACTGCATGCTTAGTTTACTTGAAGCTTAAGATTGAGGCTACTACATATGTCAGGTGGGCCAACTCTGATTAGAACTGCTTGGTTTAGCAAGATAACTTAGGAATTTGGGGTCGTCAGTTTTGGGCTGACTCGTGTTACTCAACAAAGGGGCAATGTGCAAGGGCACCACACTTAAGGGTTGCAAAACAAGATAAGGAGATACAAAGCAAGGCCAGTAAGAAGTTGTAGTTACTGTCCAGTTACCCTTAAGATTATGGAGTTTAACACATAGTGTCAAAAAACAAAAACAAAAACAAAAAAAAAAACACATAGTGTCAGCATTAAAGAAACAAGGCAGTTGGGTTACAATTCAGTGGTTTGCAACAGTTAGATACCTGCTTCTGGCTATTTCAAAAGCTAACATATCAAGGCTATAATTCAGTGAACTAATACAGTTATTGGTATTTTCTTTTGGCTACATTGCAATATATCAGAAGGTTAGCTATTGTCTAAAATACAATTCAGCGGACTAAAACACAATTGTTAATTTTTCGGTTACAAGACTAAGAATGACCATCTAGGAAGCATGGAGGTTAAGAGCACTGGACTCCAGAGCCCAGCAGACTGGATTTGAGCCCATGTCTGCCACTTCCAATCTGGGGGGCCCGGGGCAAGGTCTCTGAGTCTCTATGTCCTCCTCTGTCGAGGGGGGATGATCGTGGTGCCTGCTTCCTATGGTTGTTGGGGGGAAAGAAATGGCAGCTCCTGGCACGAGGATCATCGCCTGGTCCCCTGGTCCCCTGCCCCCGGAAGCTGAAGATCTGACAGCAGAAGTGGCACCTGGCAGGGCTGCAGATTGGCCAGGAGCTGCAGACTTTCGGGGGCCCCCCAGCTCCCTGAGTGTGCCGGCCTGTTCAGCGAATTCCTGGAGAGGGGTGAGCCAGGGCCCGGTGCCCGGGGGCTGTGCTGGGGACCCGGCTGGAGCCTTGGGGGCCTGGCCCAGCAGGGAAGGAGGGCCCCGGGCCTGGCAGCCCCAATCTCCCCATGCCGCAATTTGGGTTCATCACCCGCTGGTGCCCCTCTTGTCAACGAGGTGAAGATCCCACTGGACGCCCACAAGTTTGTGTGCAGAGTGGGTGCCTGGCATCCGGCGGCGTCTGGCTGCTCTTGCTGGAGGCCGCGGCCTTTTGGACATGGTAGGGAGGCACGGAGGTCACAGCCTGGGAAAGGGGCCTCAGAAATAAGGAAATGAGGTGCGGGTGGGGGCTGAGGCCGGAAGTCGGGGTCAGAGGTAGGGAAACAGGAGGTGGAGGGCTAGGATCCCGGATCCTACACCGGTAGGAGCACACAGCCAGCAGCCCGGCAGCTCATGCTGGCGCCGACACCCCGCCTCCCTGCAGGTGAGGGACCTCCTAGCCAGGGTCGGGGCGCCGAGGGGGCGGTGGCTGGAGGGGCGAGCGCTGGACCTGGCGGGGGCGGGGTGCTGAATCTGGGGGCAGGAAGGTGGGCCTGTGGGGGGGAATGGGCGCCCTAGCTGGGAGGGCAGGAAGCTCAGTCCTCTGGGACCGGACTGAAGGGGCAGGGCCAGGCCCAAGGCGGGGAGCCGAGGGGGTGCGGGGAGCCGAGTCAATATCCCAGAGCTTCGCCTGACTCCGGGGCCCTCGCGCAGGGGAACCGCACCCTCTTCTGGCAGCTTCAGCATGGCCTTCCAGGGACCCGCAGCCGTCTGCGCCAGGCACGCCTGGGCTCAAGCTCAGGCCCTGCCGCTGGCCGGCTTTGCATGGGGATAGGTTTTGTATAATAGGGTTGACTTCACAGCGTCGTTAGGAAGATTCCATGTCAAGCTTCTTACCGTGCCTGGCACATTATAGGTGCTCAATGGATTAAGATCACTAATAATAATAATTGTTGTTATTATTATTATTAGCAATAGACCTGGAGGAAGGAGAGGAAGCATCCTCTGCTCAAGACTCTCATGAGCCCTGCCTCTAACAGGGTCCTTTGTGGTAAGGGGTTCCAATCATGCTTCGGTGTCTTTGGGCAAGTGACAGGCTCGTTATGCCTCGGTTTCCTCCTCTGCTAACGGGGGTGGTGACTGTGCCCAACTCATGGGAGGAGTAACTGAATGGACACCGCGAGAACCCTCAGAACGGTGCCTCGCCCTTGGTGAGCACCCAGAGGCCATCGCTCCTTCCGCCCCTTCTCCCCAGCACGCGGCGCCGCGCCCGGGGCGCCCCGTCGCGGGGCTGCCAGGAGAAGGCGCCCAGGCTCTCCGCGGGCGCCCGCCCAGCCACCGCGCGCCGCCTCCGCTCGCCGCGGGCACGCCCTGGCCCCACCCGCCGGCTGGCCACGCCCCTCCCGCCTCCGGCCTTAGCGCCGCCCCTTGCCCCGCCCCTGGCTTGGCCACGCCCGGAGCGGAGGGTCGGGGGGCCAGATTCCGTCCCTTCCGCCTGGCCCCGCCCCTTTTAGATCAACCGCCCGGAGCTCGGGTGCTGGTTCCGCCCAGCCCGCCCAAGCTGCTCTCTGTCCAGGGCAGCAGGAGCGCTGTCCCCGGAGCCCTGGGCTTCCAGCAGCCTGGGTCCCCCAGGGTGCTCCTCAGCGGCCCCGAGCCGGCCCCGGGAGCTGGGCTCAGAGGGTCAGAGTTGTCTGGAGACCCCTAGCCCTGCATCAGCACCCTTCCGTGTTCCCCAACTCCAGCCCTCCGTGCAATGCTGACAACAAACCCGTCTCTGCCCCTGTGCGCCACCTCTCCGTGGACAGCTGGTCTCCGCCCACACCGTGCAGTGTCTTCTCACGCTGTGAGGATGCTCTAAGTGGCAGAAGTGAATATGAGGGGAGAGGGGTCCCCAGCTACTCTGAACTCAGCAGTCACCAGCTGGTGGCTATGGGCCTCACTCTGGGGGGTGTTCACTGGGGTCTGAGGCCTGGGCCCTTGGCCTGCATGTGCATCCAGGCCCGTCATGTACGAATAATAATGAAAGAGTTCAATTAGGAGAGCTGGCACCTCTCAATGGACTTTCACATACTTTCCACCCTCCCATGAGCCTGCTGAGGCAGTGCGGTGGTGGTGAAGGACAGAAACCACTGGGTTTGCTTACTAGTTCTGCCCCTTATTAGCTGCATGACCTTGGCTGGGTGTTTAACCCTTTGAACCTCAATTTCTGTAAAGTGGTAACAGTAGCAGTGTCCATCTCATCCTGTTGTGGTGGAGACTAAGTGAATAAATACCCATTTACTGTTCTCTGAACAGTGTCCGGAACATAGTAAGTGCTCAATACAGTTATTAGTACTATGAATATTTGTACACATATTCATATTCATAGTAAGTGCTTTGCAACTTCCGAGTGCTCAAATAAATGGCAGGAATTTATAGGGAGAAAGCAGCTTCTCCCTTCATGGGTGCAGGTGGGGTGGGAGGTTGCAGTTGGCTGGGAAGAGTACACTCTCGGCACACTAGGCCCTCCCTACTCAAGTCTTTGGCTATTTAAATTGCTTCATTGAGACTGAGGGCCTGTTCCATCTGGGAAGGCTTCATGGAGGACGTGGTTGGGAGATGAGGAGGTGGGTCATTCCAGGCAGCAGGTGACGACTGGTCATTCGTGAGGGGTGGTGGTGTTGGACGGGCCACCAGGACGGTGCCAGATGCATCCCATCACCGTCATTGACAATGCCCTCTGCCAACCATAGACATGAGTGTTCCCATTTCAAAGAAGCAGTAGCAGGCTCAGAGAGGGGCCCTGCTGTGGAGTTCTCAAGGACCCTGAGGAGTTCTCGGTGCACCTCCCAGGATGCTCTCCAGCCTCAAGAAGTCCCCAGAGTCCATCTCGCACTTGGAAAGCCCCAGAAGAAGGGTGATCTGCCTCCTTAGAGGAGCAGTGCCTCCCTGTGTCATTAGGAAGCCGTCCCTCTGGGGTCCCCAGAGCCTCTCCTGGACATAGAACTCCCATTGTTCCAGCCCCCCTCTCCCACCCCAGACTGGCCAAACCGGTTCTGGGGAAGGGGGGCGGGGAGCAGGCAGGTTGGGACAGCCACCCGCCTGCCTGCGAGGTTCCCTCCACCTTCGTCTCCCCCTTCCCCGCCCCACACAATACCCAGTGCTTGCATAGTCTGGCTTAGGGGCCACTCTGACAATGCCCCCTGAGGGCCTGGCTTCAACCCCAGCGTCCCCAGGGTGGCCTGGAGCCCTGGACGGTGCCGGCAGCTGGACGGAGCTCCCTGGCTGAGGTAGGGCCCCACCCCGGTGCCAGCAGCCCTGTTCTCCTCCCGCCCGTTTTCTCCCAGTGAGTCCTTTGTGCCGCCTGCCTGGCCTCTGATTCTGGCCCCAACCCACTCGTGGCCTTCTGGGGCTCAGCAGCTTGCGTGGCCTGGATCCCCTTTCCAGCCATGACCTCCTGTCTGGCTTTGTCCCTTAAGGGGCTGAGGGATCCTGGCTCCTCTGGGCAGCAGGTCCAGGGGCACCAGGGAGGGGCAGGGAAAAGCTGGGCATGGGAGGCCAGAGGCACTTCTCAGGGACCATGGTGGGATCCAGGGGCCCTCCAGCCTTGCCATCTGGGCCCATTGTTCTTTGTGATGAGAAGTGCCCACTACTGCCCATCCTTCTCGGCCTGTAGAGACACTAAGGATGACACAGGTTTCTTGAGGGCACAGCTAGGAGGGGTGTTAGGGGCCATTTTACAGAAGAGGTATGACTTGCCTCAGGCCACACAGCTGGTCAGTGTCAGCACCAGGCCTTGAACCTTGAACAGGTTTTCTTCCCTGTGGTTCCAGAATGGTCCTTGCCTAATGGGCACTAGAGATTGTATCCTATGACCATGCCCTGGGCAAGCAAAGTCCCTGCTCCCTGGGGCCAGCTCTCTTCCTGACAGTTTTTGTCCTAGCAGGGAAGCACTACGCACAATTTGAACATAGCTCTGCCCCTCCTTGATCCCTATTTTGGGGTTAGGTGGGATGGGCCACATCCCTGGAAGGCCACAGGACCAGCATCCCAGCTAGATGGGCCATTCCCATTGCCTCTTGGCCTGGCAGAGGTGGAGCTTACCTCCAGCCTTCCTTCCCCATAAGGCCTTCCAGGCTACCCTCACCCCCACCAAGCCTTCTCCTCTGCGGACTTGAATTGGGGGTGCTTCTGTCCCAGGGTCTCAATGTTTTGCTCATTTATCCCTGCAACTGGTATGTATGTTTGTGGGGGGGGTGGGGGGGTGGGGGGGGTTTGGGGGTTTCTGCCCTCCAGGGACTTCCAGACCCTAAGTGGAGAGAATCTCCCAGAATACAAGGGAAAGGGAGTGCATGTGTATGCTTGCACATGTGTCCATGGAAGCAACTGAAATTTCTATGTTGAAAACTTCTGATTCCGGGAGAGAAAAGAGATCTATCTGGTGGGCAGTGGTCCCTGTGTCTCCTTCCACCTGCTCCTACAAAGTAGGGTGTATTTCCCCTCACTGCCTCAGTTTTCCCCATCTGTGCCATGGCCCAAGCAATCCCCTTGGCTAGCGAAATACTGAAGATGGTAAAAATACTCAGAAGAATGACTATCAAGTGCAAAGCTCCCACTATGTGCTAGGCACTTTACATGAGTTTTCCTTAATTCTCACATTAGCGTTATGAAGTTGGTATGACTATCCTATTGGCCAGATGAGGAAACTGAGGCTTAGAGAATCTTGCTCAGTTGGGCCCCCGGGGTGTGGTCAGGCCTGAGGGGCAGAGGCTTGGGGTAAAACCTAGAGCTACCCCTGTAGGGAGCCCTGGAGGGGCAACTGCCCCTTAGGAGCAGCCACCTCCTCTCCCCCCACCCCACCTCAGGCAAGAGATGCAGAGAACAGGGGAAATCAGTTGAGGAGCTGTGCAGAGAGTGGGTTCTGGCCACAGACCCCACTGACCCCTTCAGGGCTCTCTCTTCCCTCCTTCTTTCCCAGGGTCACTGACACTGTCACTGAGAGGCCAAAGTTCTCTCCCTGTCTATGTGTACCTTGGTGTCCCTGGGTGGTTCAGCTGTGGAACAGTTAGCTGTCACCTCTTCCAGGAAGCCTTCCTGAAATGCTGACCTTGAGTTGAGCCCCGCACTCTCCTCTGATGATTTCTCTGGCTTGCCACTTGCCAACCTGGATGATGACTGTTTTTGTTTGGGGCCCCTCCACTAGGCTGGCAATTCCATGGGGCAGGAAATGTCTGTCCATGTGTCTCCATGGGTTTCTCTGGTCATCACATTGTGCATTTGTCTCTGAGCATCAGGTCTGTCAGAAATTTTCACCGGTCCCTGCCTCTCAGTCTCCATCTCTTGAGTCCTTGGATGTTTCAGCGTCTGTGGTTTTTCTGTGTTT
>JAQZBX010016060.1:0-36879 GCA_029593785.1 Cabassous unicinctus | reverse complement strand
ATGACCCTGCAATACCGCTACTGGTTATATACTCAGAAGAACTGAAAGCAGTGACATGAACAGACATCTGCACACCGATGTTCATAGCAACATTATTCACCATTGCCAAAAGTTGGAAACAACCCAGGTGTCCATCAACAGACGAATGGATAAACAAACTGTGGTCTATTCACACGATGGAATATTATGCAGCTGTAAGAAGAAATGAAGTCGTAAAGCATATGACAACATGGATGAACCTGGAGGACATTATGTTGAGTGAAGCAAGCCAGACACAAAAGGACAAATACTGTATGAATGCATTACTATGACCCAAATATATTGTGTAACATATTGTATGATTCAAAAAAATTTTTAAATGTATCCAGTACATTTAATTGAGAAGTGTATGTTTTTATTCAACTGTGTTTTCTTTTTAGTTTTTAATTGTTTATATTTTCAGTTATTAAATGTACAAAATAAAGTTGAAAAAAAAAAAAAAAGAAGGTCTTGTACAACTTCTCCTGGACCAGGGGTTGGGGCCACAGGGTTATAAGCACATCAAGGTGAAACAAGGACTGTTTCAAGCACAGGATTTAGAATCCTGGAATCACAGGGTATTTTGGTTTGTTTTCCTTCTCAGTGCTAAAAGAGACTTGAGAGAGAGGAGGTTGAGAAATTCCAGGGTCCCAGGTAGAGAAAATGGGCTTCACCTAAAGCAGGCAAGACTGAAGTTAGACATGAAGAAGGAACTCCTGACCAAGTGACAGCATCCTGGAAAGAACTCACAAAGACAACCCGAGGCTCTTCATCCCTGAGACGGGAATGTAGAAAGACCTGCCTGGACTGGCAAGGCTCGACCAGAGGGGCCCAGATTTCCCGAGTCTGATGACCTCTCCCTAATAGCAAAAGATTCCATAGTGGGTGCAATTTTAGTGTCTGTTGATGATAAAATAACAGAAAGGCACCATGAATTTTGAAATGCTTTTCAATGACTTTGCATTTCATTCATCACAAAATCTTCTATGAACATTGGAAAATTAATTGTACAACCCAGTACCATCTATGAAGTCTTCTGGCCAAAAAAAAGAAAATGTTGAGTTGAATCTATTGAGATTCTAGAGCATGGGGACAGAGGGTCATGTTAATGGCAGCACAAGCAGCTGATGCAGAATTGGGGCGGGGGGGCCTCTACAGATCAAGCAACCTAATATCTGTAACAATCAAGGCCAAAAAAAAAAAAGCCACACGTGATGGGGGGAGGGGGAGACACTGCTTAAGATTAAAAAAAAATAAGAGACATAACAACCAAAGGTCACAGGTAGACCTTGTTTGGGTCCTGATTGGAACAATCAATCTGTAAACAGGCATTTTTGAAACAACTGGAGAATTTAATTAGGGTGCTAGTGTTCATTAGGTAGGATAATAGCATGGTGGTTGGAAACGTTCTCGTGTTTTGAACAGTCGTGTGCCGGCAAACAGCCAGCTCTCGGCTGGGGGTGGGGAGAGGCCTGGTTTGTAACTTTGCCGATTTCCATGCTGTCAATCCTCCCACAGTGGCTGATTTCAAGCCACTAACATGACATTGCTGAGCACAGGGCTGGGAAAAGATGTGCAGTCAGCTCTTGGCAGCCAGAACCCACTGGCTCTAGCCCACCCCTGGTTTTAAAGATGTACACGAGGTGTGTACAGGTGAAATGACAAGGTGTCAGGAGTGTGTGCTGAAATACGTCAGTAAAGAAAAGAGCAAAATAAAAAGAGTAGATGAAGCAAATGGGACAAAACATTGATAATTGGTGACTCTGAGTGATCTAGAGAGGTTCATTACATTACTCTCTTCCAGTGACATGCTCATAAAAATTTTTTGAAAACTACAACCGTCTTATATATAGGTGGGAGACCCTTATTCCAAGAATTCCAGTGTGCCCCTTGATCCTTGGATGTCTACCCTAACTGCACAGCCCCTGGGGCTCTGAAGATAAAGGAGGAACCTCAGCCATGGGCGTCACAGGCCTAACTCCATCTCCTAATCCACTGACAGGCTAGGTTGAGGGTGGAAAGAAAACCCCAAAAAAGAGGAGTGACATGAGTCCCGATTGGAAGACCTGGTTCAGCTGATCTTGGGTGACTGACCCCACCTCTCTGAGCCTCTCTTTACTCAGTGGGTAATAATGCCTTCCGGTGAGATGGACTACGCTGCGTAGGCGTGGTCCCTGATGCGCAGGTGCTTGGCAAATGCTGGCTCCCTTCTTTCCCACAGGAGAGGGCTGCGGGGACTGCGTGAGCAGCCAGGGACGTGGTCCCTTCTAAAGGTGGAGGTCACTCTCCTTCACCCAAGAATGCGAGTTCCATGCTGCGGGTCTCCCCGTTTTCCAAGAGAAGCTGGGGGTCCAGTTTCATACATGGAATCTCCCTACTTTCAAACATTGTCAACAAATTCTTATTTTTCAAAACATCCGGTGGGCCTATTGAACCCCTCTGCAGATCACCAGTGGGCAACTTCTGGTTTAAACCATGGAAGAAGATGTAGTGAAGCCTTATCCAGTGCCGGGCCTGCGCTCAGACGGCTTTACTCATGCTCTCATCGATTCCTCACGACAGCGCTTGTGGTCCTCAGTGTGCAGAGGAGGAAACTGAGGTTCAGAGAGGTAATGCTATCTGGCAGGGCTGGCAACAAATGTAAGGCTTCCCAAGAACTTGATGTTTCATGTCACGGCCTCTCTGCATTCCTAGAAGGGTCTTTAGGAAGCAAATACCAGGCCCAGAGAAGGACAGTAATTTGTCCAGGGCCGCATAAACACGAGTGGCGGGCAGGGACTGATACCAGATTTCCTGTCCCCTTCCTGGTTGGTAGACAGCTCTGGAGGCGACGCCTGGGCCTGGGTGGATTCACTCAGCCAAGCCAGACAGTGCCGCCCATGGTGGCAGAGGAGGAACCTTCCATGTTTTAGCTCCTTGAAAAATGGAGGTGCAGGCTTAAAACTGTTCTAGACCTCACGCCTCGGCCCTCAGTTTCTCTGCCTTAAAAATCTGGGAAGCTGGACTGGAAATTCCAGTCACCAGCTGATGTTTAGGGCCCTCACCTCAGCCACTCATACCTGGAGCTTCTAGGATTGGGCAGGGCACGCGTCCAGCTGCACTGCTCTGGACCTGTCCACTGAGAGCTGGCGATAATTTAGACACGGTGTATGTGATTCTTTCTGATTAAAAACTTGGCCAGCTTTCCCTTTCTTGGTGAATTTTCATAGTTTTACTAGGAAGGAAGGAGAACTCACTCAATAAATGGGCCTCTCAGAAAGTTAAGGAATTGGTTCCTTCAACTAAGATGTGTACCAATTACACGATGTGCAGGACACTGAATGTGCTGGGCCCAGAAAGGAGTCACAGAGCGAAGGGGGACCAGCCAGCCTCAATAGTAACTTCTGGAAGGTGCTTAGAGAACCCCTGGACCTTCCCCCTTGATCCCAGACAATCATCCATAGGTATGGAAGCCTCATGTCTATCAAACAGCATCCAGACCACCTGTGAAAACCCTGGCTGCGTCCCTTTCTAGCAATCCATTTAATCCCTCCGGGCCTCCATCACTCCATGTGTGAAGTGGGTGGACTAGGAGTGCTTATGCCAAAGGCTTGTGGATGCCTCTCAAAGCAGTTTAGAGCAGCTCCTGAGCGTCACCATCTGTAAAATGGGAATAATAACGGTATCGCCTTCCTCCAGCTGTGGCCATGATGAGGAAGATCCATACAGGCCAGGGGTTCTGAACCTTTTCTGTTCCATGGACCCCTTTGCCAGTCAGGTGAAAACCACAGAGCCCTTACTAAGTCCACACTATACTGTGTATTATTTAATAAATACATCACACCCACACCAACACATCCCCACGGGAATAATGTTTTTTGGAATTTCCGTTCAAGCTCACAGGCCCCTGGTTAAGAACCCCTGATCCAGGCAAAGCTGGGGACAGTGGCTGGCACCTAGGAAGAGCCAACTAAGCATTTGCTACTCCTATTTGATAACATATTTAAAAGCTAATGACCATTGAACTCTCAAAGTGATTTATATTTATAGCTTCACAATTGAACTGTTCTTGATAGTTAGAAGAGCATTTCCTCAGAAAGACATTCACATGAACACTTTCCACTGACTCAGGCCAAAGGGCTCCTCCTCTCGTTATCACAGATCAGGGCGGGCCTTGCCAGGCTTGGGCCCCGTTTCCCTCCCGCGGCTCACAGGACACGCTCACACCCCCTCTTCCTGTGTGTTTCCCAGCAGCCCTAGGAAAAGACGAGTCAGGTAACTTCATTGCCACCTGGCAGATACAGACACTGACACTCAAGGGACATGTGCTGCGGGAGGGGCCTCAGGGGGTGTGGACACAGCTCTGGAGTCCCATCCACCACTTTCCTTGGGCAAGTCACTTACTTCTCTGAGCCTTCATTTCCTCATCTGTAAAATGGGGAAAAGCATAGTCCCTACTGCCTAGTGAGGATTGAATGTAAAGCCCTTGGAAAAAGGCCTGGCACGTGAGGGCTCTCTACGTCAGCAGAGTGGTACATCCCAGCTCACCTGGCACAGTCCCCATTCCTGCCTGTTACCCCGGCAACCCTTCCACTTAACATCCACCATCACTCTCAAAAATGTCCTGGTTTGGAAGAAAATGTATGGCCACCCCAAAACAAGTGCTTGTTGCTGTTTAAAGGATTACTATTACTATTACTATTATTATTCTCATTATTTCCACCAGACCACACTAAGTCTACAGGAAGTGAGTATGTTGGCTCAAACTAATTCAGTCATTCAGTGCTGCCCTTAGAGCCAGGTGAGAGCGGCCCCTGGCCCAGGTCCCCGCACACAGGCCCTCCTCCAGCTCACCTCTCACCACCTGGAGCCTGGGCCCTCTCCTTTAGCTCACACTCTGGGCATCCAGGGCCCTGGATTCCCTAAGCCTGCTTCCAGAACCTGCAGAGATCTCTTCCCCAGACCCCTCCTCCTGAGGGCAGCCTGCACCAAGGCCTGCAGGGTGTGGACAGAGCTCACGTGTGCAGGCAGAGATGCTCACCTATGTGGGCGCAAGGCCCCTTGCAGGGCAGGATAGAGGGAGAAATGGGAAAAGGAGAGAGCCACAGGCCAGACTCTGGGGGCCTCCTCTCCCTGAGCCACCAAGCTCCAGGGCAGAGTCTGAGGAATCTGAGAAGCCTCCGTTCAAAGCTGGCCTTCCAGGTTGTTGTGAAAGTGTGTTTGCCAAGGTAGGAGGCTAGAACATATTTTATTTTGCATTTTGTTAGCTTGATTTATAACTGGCAAATATTTAGACATATGGTACATGAGACTCCATCTGTACTCTTGCCCGGCCCCACAAATCCCTGCCAGCTTGTGCCCAGTCTCAATACCAACTGTTTACCGGGCCCCTGCTCCGTGCTGAGCCCAGGGGGACTCTGTGGCACGAAAGGCACCATCCCAGCACCCAAACATGAGCATTTCTGGTGGACACAAACCTCACACTTCTAAAACACTGAAGAGCACGGGGTCAGCAGTGAGGACACCAGCCTGGTTCCTGTCCCTCTCTCTGCCTTAGTTTCCCCACTTAGGTAAGAGGCCCTTCCAGCTTTGAGTTCTATGGGATGCAGCCTGAGACAGTGTGAGAGGAGACACAGAATCAGATCTGTGGCCCGGGGATGGGCAGATAACTATTATGAATTATTATGGCCCGAAACTGAGCTAGGCACAGGCCACTGCAGCCCTTTCCATTTCATGCATTAATTCCTCAACCATTGCAGCCACCCACACTGTGCCAGGAGGTCCAGAGAACAGCAAGAGGCTGCGTCTGCATGGTATGAGAGGACGATTACAAGAAGCGCACAGAAACCAAACTGCCAAGTAGGACTTGGTGAGCACGCTAAAAAGAGATCTTCCCCAAGCGTCCATCCTCACAACCCCAGAGTCCTATGCCCATTTTGCAGATGAGGAAATGGAGGCTCGGAGAAATAAGGGGCTCGGTCAAACCCCCGCTGCTTAGGGCGCGCCCAGCTCTTGCTGCTGGCCAGAAGAGAGGCTTCGGATTGCCGCCGTCCCCCGCCGCTGTCCGAAACTGGGGAGGCCCCGTCCAGCTCCCGGAAGGCTGGAGGGAGGTGAGCGCCAGGGCGGGGCTGGGCCTGAGGACGCGCCGGCCGGGAGGCAGGGAGGGGCCTGGCGGGGGGCCGCCGGGTGGCACCGAGCGCCAGGGTGCGCAGCCCCAGGCGCCCGGAGCGCAAGCGGCTGGGTGCGCTCGAGCGGGAGCCGCGCTCCGTCCGTCCGCCACGATCCCGCCGGGGTCTGGGCTCCCGTGAGGGGGACGGCCCGGGACGCGCTGCAGTGCCCGCAGCTGCGGGCTGGGGGAGCTGTGCCCGCGCGTCCCCAGGGTCCGGGCGGGGCCCGAGCAGCCGGGTCGCCGCGCCTCGGGCCGGGCCGGGCGGCGCGCAGCCGGGCGTGCCCGGAGCGGGCTCTGGCCCCAAGTCCTCCGGGGCGCCCGGCCGTGAAGCCCCCGGAGAAGCCCAGTCCCGCGGGCCCGGGCGGCCGCTGCCGCCGCGGCTCCGGCCCGCCCCCGGGGGGTGTCCCGGCCCACTGGGCCCGCCCAGGTAACCCCATCCTCGGCCCGCCCCCGGCCCGCCCCCCCGCGCGCCCGCCTCCGCCGCCGCCGCCGCATCCCGGCTCTGGGGCGGCGCTGACAGTCTGGTCCGCGCCGGGCAGCGGGCGCAGCAGCGGGCAGGGCGGCCGGCAGGCAGGAGGCAGAGCCCCGCCGCGCGTGCCCCGGCCCGCGCCCGGCGCCGCGCCCCGAGCCCACCCCGGGGCGCCCACCTGCCGCCCCGACGGGCGGCCCCCCGCGGCCGCAGCCGCTGCCCCGGGCCGGGCGCCCCGGCGGCACCATGAGTCCCCGCTCGTGCCTGCGTTCGCTGCGCCTCCTGGTCTTCGCCGTCTTCTCGGCCGCCGCGAGCAACTGGCTGTAAGTGGGGCCGGCGGGGCGGGGCGGGCCCCGGGGCAGCGGCCGGTGCCAGGCGGCGCGGGGCGGCGGGCGCGGGGGCGCCCGGCAGGTGTCTCCGCGCGGGACGGGAGGCTCGCTCGCTCCCGCCGCTGTCGCCGCCGCTGCCCGGAGCCCCTGGGTCAAGCCCCTGCCCGGGCCCGGCTCCCAGCCCAGAGGCGGCGGCGGTGGCGGCGACGTCCGCGCCCAAATACAAGCCGGGGCGCCCGGTGGGTGCGAGCGCGGGGCGGTGTCCGGGGCTAGGAGCCGGCGCGGGGCGCAGCCCAGGCGGGCTGACAGGTCGCCGCGTAAGCCGGCGACGGGGAAGGGCTCTGGGACATAATAGCAGGTTAATCCCGAGAAGTCCGGGCGCGAGCTCCCCGCGCCCGCCGGGCTGCGCCGCGCTGCGGACTGGGCTGGAGGCGTGCAGGGACCTGTTTCTGCTTGGGGGGCTGGAGCAGGGGTAAGAGGGAAGGGGCCGGGACGCTGGGCCTCCGAGAGCCCGCGGCTGGCGCTGACCAGGCCTTGGTGCTCCCTGGGGCAGGAAGAAACCCCGTCTGGCCCTGAAGGAGGACAACAGCCCCCCACCTCCCTGTGGCTCGCCTAAGGAGGGAGGGGTGGTGACCGCCGCCGGTGACCCGTCGTCTGTCTGTTTTTCCTTGAGTGGCCTGTGCTCAGGCGGCTCCCTGGGGAGGGGCCTCTCTGGAGGGAGGGGGCACTAAGGGGTGAGTGAGTTAACACGGGAGCAAGGGGACCCTGGACTCCATCCCCCCTTGGTTACTGTCCCCGGCGTCCCAGGCTTAACCCTGGCCCCAGTGCCTCCTGCCCAGAGCTCTGCCCCCATCCGCTGTGGGCAGCCAGTGGGGAGCCAAGCTCCAATATTGATCTGAAAAGCATGAGGTGGGAAGGGGGATAGCCAACAGTGTAGTGGGGTTTCCATGGAGACAGCAGGAAAGGAAAAAATTCTCTCTGCATCAAGACCAAAGAACAAATATCTCCCATGAAATTGCCCCGAGTGTCCAATGGCTGTTGCTATGAGGTCATTGTGGCCTGCCGGGGCCCTGCAGGCTGGAAGGAGCGTGTTCAGTTGGGGTCAGAGCCACCCAGGGCTTGGGGGACGAGGTGATGTGGAATTCTCCCAGCTGTTCCGAGCGCGCGACTACAAGGCAGCCTGAAGTAGGCTGCGGGGCTTTTGTTTTTCTTGGAGCCTTAATTTGATTAACACTTCAGGAGCAGTGGCAGAGTGTACAGAAAGCAGGGCACCGCTACCTCCTCCCACTGCCCCTGCACACCCCGGCCCTGAGCAGGGCCTGGGTCGCAGAGCCCAGGAGGAGAGCTGATTTGGATGTGGGGAAGCCCGGCATCCCTGGAGCTGACTCGTGAATGCACAGGCTCAGAGCCGGGGTCTCCAAAGCGAGTCTGAGCATCAAGTAGAGCAAGAGCTGGGTCTGACCTGCCCAGAGACAGGAGCTGCAAAAAAAGGCAGAGAAAGAAGTGGTAACTCAAGTGTGACCCAGGCCTTCAGGGAAGATAGCAACATACGTGGTAGGAGGTCCTTCTGGAGCATCTAGTCTTGGCTCGGGTGAGGAAACTGAGGCCTGGAGAGGGAAAGCTCCTTGCCCAAGCTCAGAGCTGAGACCAGAACCCCAGGTGTTCTGACTCCCAGGCCATGACACCATACCCCCTCCCCAGCAGCCATCCCAAAGTTGAGCCTGTGTGGCCTGGGTAGTGTCACCACCCACCCTCAGCCACATCGAAGCCCAGATCCCCAGCCAGGGAGGCAGCCCTGTGGTCCCGCAAACCACAGGGAATTCCAACAGCTCAGTTCCCGTGCCTGCGCCGTGGGGGGTGGGGTGAGGAGGGGCGGCCTAGAGGGAGGACAGAGGTTGGCAAACCTGTTCTCTGCAACGGTGATGGTTCAGGTTGCCACGAAACAGGTCTCTGGATGACCCAGCTCACTTCTGCTCCACCCTGGGCTGCAAGCCAAGGGTCTCTCAGCTTAGCCCAAGGCAGGAGGAACAAGGGGCTTCCCAGGACCCTACCAAGGCAGAGGGGCTGTGATGGAGAAGAGCTCTCTGGGCACATTCCAAGGTTGGGTCACTTGCCTCGTATTTATCAACTTCCATCCCCAGGCCAGGGTCTGGGGGGAAACAGATGTCACAGCCTGGCCTCCAGGGAGCTAGGGGTCTAAGCAGAACCAAAGCAAACCCATAACAGGATGGGAGAGAAGGTGCATGCTGCAGCTATCAGAGGAAAGAGAGTTGCGTGGGAGCAGGGGTGGTCAGGGGCACTTGGAGAATCATGACAATAATCTTCATCATAATAGCTGCCATTGCAGTACCTGCATTCTCTAAAACCCTGACATTTTATAGATGAGAAGATTGAGAATCACAGAGGTAATTGTCCCAAAAGTCACCCAGCTAGGAAATGGCAAAGCCATCTGACCTAAAAGCCTTGGCTGCCTTTCGAAGGAAAAGATTTGAGCAAGCAGAAGTCCATTCAGGCATGGTGGCCAGCACTGTCTTTTCAAATGTGACCATGCGGGGGGCTGGCCGGCAGCTCTCACCGAGGGGCAAGCCCAGGTGTCCACTCCCCTCGCAGTACCTGGAGCCAGGCTTCAGTCCAGGACCAGTCGGCTGGCCAGTTGCAAGAGCCTGTGCTGTCTGTTGTCTTAGAAGGGCAGGTGGCCTGGTGGGGAGACCAGGTGTCCTGCTGCGTGCAGCTGTTGGGCAGGATGGAGCCTGGAGCTGGGAGGGCGCCACAGCCCGAGGCCTGGGCAAGCCCAGAGAAGCTGGAAGCTGTTGATTAGACTTGCGTCTGGCACCCGGAGCAAGCTGACAGCTTGTGGCAGCTCCCACCACCGAAGGAGGGATAGATGGATAAAAACAGTCCATCAGTGGAAGGCCCCAAATCCTGCAAGCCTGGATTCTGCCCTCAAGTGTGCTGGCCTGCCACCCACATGGGCTCAGAAATGTTGCTGAATGTCCCATTCCCCCACCGCCTGCCCAGGAGCCCGAGGGCTGTGCTGGGAGTCAGGAGACCTGGGTCTACACCATGTGCCGGCCGGCCTTGGGTGGGTCTCTTTCCCCATGTGGGACACAGTCCTCAGCAGATTTTTCTGAACCCCAAATAGAAGTACTGGGAAGAGCTGGAGAAAGATAAGCTAAGGTGTCATTAGCATGTATTACCTGAGGAAAGGCCAAGGCGCACTGTGCTGGGGCCCTAGACAAGGGGAGGGAGTCCTGCCGTGCTCAGAGAGTCCAGCGGAGGGCCTGAGATCTGGGTCTCTGGGACAGACAGCCCAGAGTTCTATCCCAACTCTGCCACTTACCAGCTGAGTGGCCTTGGACAGGCTACTTAACCTCTCTGAACCTCCGGCTCCTCTTCTGTAAAATTGTATACACCCTTTGGGGAGTTGGGGGGCAGTGGTGGCTGTGAGGAAAGAATGAGCTCTTGCCCCCCGACCTGCTGGTAGCCATGGCTGCTGCTAGAAGCTGAGGGTGGCTGGCAGTGAGCTGGCAGAGTCGCGCCCCTGCTTCTAGGGATGATGGAGAGAATAGGCCTTCGGGCTGCTGCTCCCAAGCCCCTTTTATGCCAAACTGTTCTGTCTGGATCCTGTGAAATTACACAAGTCACACGAGAAGGACCCTACCCTTCAACCAGGCCCCTGCAAGAGCCTCACAGATCCAGAGAGGCCTGGCCTGGCTCACGGGCAAATCCTGCTGGCCAGAGTTGCTGCTGGGAGCTCCCTTCGGTGCCACTCGGGGGAAGCAGAGGAGGCCAGCATGCTCCTTGCTGGGCCTGATTCCCACAAGTATGTGTCTTCGTGCCAAGCTCCCATGTGCCTGCTCGCCCAGCGGGAGTGGCCATGGGTGGAGGGAGGCCCGGCATGCTGGGCCCAAAGGGCTGGGCCAGGTGTGGGGCACAGCCGGCCCAGATGCTTTACCACAGGTAAAGGTGTGGCCCGTTTCCCCCAGGAAATGATCCCTGGTCCCCAGCTAAAAAAATCCTTTCCTCTCCTCTAAATAGTAAAATCCCATCTCCTTAGAGCTCCTGCCATGGCTCTGGGCATTGGATTATAATCACTAACATGACCACAGCACTTTACACCAGGGTTTCTCAGCCCTGACACCATTGACTTTTTTTATTAAAAATTTCCAATCCTTGCAAGCACCCTATACCCACTAAACAGCATCTCCTCTGCCCCTCCCCCTTCTCCTGACCATGGGAAGTTTGGGCAAGATATTCTTTGTCGTGTGTGTGGGTAAGGGGCTGCCCTGTGCATTGCAGGGTGTCTAGCAGCATCCCTGGCCTCTATTCAGTAGATGTCAGTAGCACCCCCCAGTTGTGACAACCAAAAATGTCTCTAGGTATTGTCCAATGTCCCCTGGGGGGCAAAATACCCCGTTAAAGAATCAATGACCTACAAAGCGCTTTCATACCCATTATCTTATTTGAACCATAATACCTCCTTCCCCACTTCCATGGGAGGGTCCCTGCATTAGTTTCAGCACCTCTTCAGCAACACAGAGGTACAGTAACTTCCCCAGGTTCATTCTGCCAATCAGAAATAGGACCTGAACTTGACCTGCTCTCCCATGTCCAAACCTCATGGTTTTTATCCCCTATCTATAAAAGTTTCATATTATGTAGTCCAATAGAGCTGCTTCTGTACTTCTACCAGGTTATAAACATCCAGGGCCGAGGCTGTAACAAAACACCTCTGAATAGCCTCATGGCACTGAGCACGCATCGGACATGCAGTAGGTGCTCAGTCCATATTTGATGGATGAGTGAAAGAAGGGCTTGCTCATTACAGAGGGTTTTAAGTTGTTGTCAGGTGGTACCCCATCGTCAAAGATCTCAAGTCGGTGGGAGTCTCGGGTAATGCGCAACGTGCCAAAGCGGCTGCCAGGAAGTGTGGCTCCGCTCCTCACCTCCTCAGGCAGGGCTGACCCCTTGGTGTCAGGCTGAGCGGTTTCTCACCCCTTCATCCCAGGGCCCCAGGACCAGCTTCTGCCCGAGGGGTTTGCTCAGGCAGCAGTCATGACCCAGCTGTCTGCTCTGGTTTGACTTTCTTCCCTCAACCTGGGATTAGCAATTGAGCAACTCAGCAAGCATCTGACAAGACAGTGCTCCCCAAACCTGTTGAAACTCGTTCACCTCAGGCCCTGTGGGTGCACTTGGAAAGCTGAGCATTTGCACCAAGCCTCCTCCTCTTGTTCTTCCCTCTGGGAACAAGGGCTTGGGCTGAGCCAGCCCAGCCAGGAGTGGACCAGGGAGCCTCTGGTGGGAATGACAGCTGCCTGCCGTCGGCCCCTCCGTTCACCCCTCCACTCCAAAAGAGCTTGCAAGAGCTGCTCATTTGCTCGGCCAGCCCAGCTGGAAGGTGAACCTGCGACCCCATGGTTGCTCTCCAGATTTCCACCGGGGTTGCCAGGTTTTATCTCTGAGTCCTGAACTGCATCTTCTGTGACTCAGCCAAACTCGGCAGAAGGCTTGCTCCCTGCCATGACCCCATGAGCTCTCCCCTTCCCCATCCAAACCCCTCTCCACCTCCCCCATCTTCTGGAAAATTTGAAACCAAACTATGTTTTAAAAGTTCCCCGGCCAAGTCAGAGCCCCCACAGTGGAGGGGACCTGGTCTGAGAAGAGAGAAAGTAGGATGAGGATGGAAAGGGGGAGGGGTGTGTCTGCGGGGCGGCCAGCAGCCTCCCAGTAACCCGCGATGGATCTTTAGAGACGCCCATTAGAGGCAGAAGGGAATTAATTGCTGATGGGACCAGAGGGGCCTCTGCCCTGCTGTGACCCCGTTTTGCACTCCATTCCCAAGTCCTATAATCCCAGGACTGGGGGCCAGGAACCCTTCCTCAAGGGCTGAAGACAGCAGAGCGTTCCCTCTCGATCAGGGATGCCCAGCCGACTTGGCACCCCAGGCATAGAGGCCCGAACAACAAATATTATCATTAGAGGGGTTCATGGGGATTATCAGCTTCAACCCCCTCCCTGGGCAGAAGGGGACACTGAGCCAGGCACATGACAAGCACTGACTCGTCAAGACCATCTATTGCTAGGCACTTCCGATCAGCAGCATATTAGCCGTAGAACTGGAACTTGATTACAGGTCTGATGGTCTTTCCAGAACTATTTCTGCAGCAGATGAAAGCAGTTCTGCGGCCCCATACCCTTAACCAGTCATTCTTTGCTGGAGGTGATGAGCTCCTAGAACAAGGAAGGAACCAATGTTTTCTCATCTGCCCCAGTTGAGCAGAGAGTTGCAACCACAGGCTATCCCCGGTTTGGGCCTCTAGAAGGGATCCACCAAGGCAGAGGAACTCCCTGGAAATCTGGGGCACCAAGCATGAGCCTCACTCCAAGCAGCCAGCACTGGATGTGGACAGCTCAGCCAGGCTTCATCCACCCCTCCTCATTCACCACCCCCAGGGCTCCCTCAGCTAAGCTAAGGTTCGAGGGTGCCAAAGGCATGAGAGGCACTCTGGGGATGAGGTGTTGGGTGGATCTTTGCAAAGGAGAAGCTCTCTGCTGGCAAATTAGGTCAGGCGAGCTTAGGAAGTACCCTAAATTGGACACCCCTCACCCCTACAACTACACCCGTCCCAGGGAGAGAAGGAAATTATCTTACCTTCTGGCACAGCTCTGGGGCCAACCAGGCCAGGTGTCAATGGCCGCTTTTGGCTCCCTTGGGAGCAAATACAGTGAGATGGGAAATAGGGGAGCCTCCCAAACAGGAATGGGAGTTTAGAGCCCTCGGGAGTGAAATCTAGGGAGCTTGGGCACCAAGGTGCTGGAATTAATGGCAACTGGGATGCCAAGAAAAAGAAAATTGGGGTGCTGAGGCCTCTAGGGATGGGGAGAAAAGGGAACAGAGGATCCCAGGAGACTGGAAGAGGGGAAATTGGAGCCTAAGGCATGGAGTGGGGGCTTGAGCTCCAGAGGAGGCCACCATTTCCCTCCCCTGGGGAAATGCACTTGTGGCAAAGAGAACTTGGCCTGGGCATTGAAAACCCTAGAGCTATGTTAAGACTAGGAAGAAGGTGGATGGAGGCAGCACCCACCACCCGGCAAACACCCTGAGTGTCTCCAAAGCCAGCCCCTCCTCACTGGCTGCCCCTCAAAGACCTTCAGGCCAGTAGCAGAGACCTTCCATGGACCCAACAGCTACAGAGACCCCAGGCCCAGACACTATACAGCAGCCACAGAACCTCTGAGACATTGCCCTCCCCAGCACCCCTCATTCCTGAAAACAGCCCGGAAGCCCTCTGTGGTTCACAAAATACATGGGGCACTAGAAGGACTCGTGGATGGAAGGGCCAGGCCACCTCCATCAAGTCACTGTCCACTGACTGTCAAACTAGCATGCCCTCGGGTACCCTGGCCCATCTTTGGAGCCTGGTCCTAATCAGCCAACCCCCAGGCTTGGGAGTCACAGTGGCCTGTTTCCAAATCCTGACCCAGCCCTGACTGACTGTATGACCTTGAACACAGACCTCTACTCTCTGAGCCTCAGTTTCCTCATCTGTGAGATGAGGGTGATGGTACCTGCCTGGCCAGTCCTGCTTTGTTGCAATAAGGCCACATGGAGGAACGAGACTGTTGTTTGAATAGCACAAGTGCCAAGGGAACATAAGCTCCCCTTCTTCCCATCATTGCCTATTCCCACAGTTTCCAAGAGCCCTCAGCACACCGGAACCATTCCTGGGACCCATTGTCCCTGCTCTTCTCACCTCAGTGTCCCCAGCTCCTAGCCTCCTAACAGCACCCCCCTCCACCCCATCGCTCACATTCCCAGTCCTCAGAGTGGCTGACTGATGGATCAGAGTCACGTGGAAACATATTCTCTAACTCTGCACTCCATCTGGGGAGTCTGTCAAAACTCTGCAGCTGGGAATCAGGGCCAGAGTGATCTACTGTTCCCACTGGGTGGGTCCCAGCCTGCAGGTGAGCTCAGCTGAAAAACAGGTTGGGAGCTCATGTCTAAGGGCTGGCAGAGACAGGCAAAAGGTAAAGGTGACAACAGAAGGGGGTCCAGCAGAGGGCCAGCTCGAGGGACTGTGGGGAGGCTTTGGGATGGAGGTGATGATGATGATGGTGAACATCTTAATAATGGCAATAATATAATGATGTTGCCAACAAGAGAGCACCTACTGTGTGAAGTGCTTTATATACATTTAATTCATTTGGTGAACTGGCATCCTGAGGCCTCAGGTCACACAGCCAATATATAGCAGAGATCGGATTCTAGCCCCGCCTGTCAGCCCCACAGTGCATGCCCTTCTCCGGTGCACCATGCCACCTGCCACACTGAGGGACAAGGGTCTGGGGACTGGGGGCCCCTGGCGAGAGGGCAGCAGGATACTAAGACCGTGGTGGTCGAAACGTTCAAAGTTCTGAAAAAGTCGGGAGACTGCAGGTGCAGTGAGGATGTCAGGGAACCAGGTTACACACGCACACACAGGGTGTTGGAGTCCGTGGTCACTTTTGCTTTCACCCCAGCCCGCATCTCCCAAGGTGGCTATGCATCCAGTAGGCACTCGTTTCCTTCCGGCTCCACCTCTTGCCTGCCTGGCCTCCTTCCACCCTGGTATGGCTGTCACGGCTGCTCCCGAGGAGGCTCTAAATGTGGCCCAGGCAGGCAGGGAGGCCAAAGGAGGGGGCAGCGAGGCCTGGGCCGGTGTCCCAGCCCCCACCTGGACACCCGCGGGGCCAGGACGCACCACAGATCTTGGCTTCCCAAACGCTCCAGCTATTTCCCATCCCCTCTCTGCTTGACGTTCAGAGCGAGAGGAGGGGGGAAGCTGGAGAGGTGCGGATTTTCTTCTAGGGATTTATATATATATTTTTTAAAAAGCAAGCAAACCTGGAAAAGCTTGGGACAAGCCCAGCTAATTTTAGTTTCTAGTGAAAACAGCAGGTGGCCGAGAGGATCTGATCTCGCTGGCAGGGCCAGGGCCCTCAAGCCTTGCAGGCTGAAGGCACGGGCCGGGCGTGGGGAGGGCCTCCTGGGAGGAGCCGAAGGACCTGCAGCTTCCGTTTGAGAAGCTCAGGGTGCGAGCTGGCTGGCAGCGGCAGCAGGGCAGCCTGGGCCGGCGGGGTAACCTGATCAATCGCATGGCCGTGGCAATAGCCCTGGGTGGCCTGGGCAGCAGGTGGCAAATTGCTATGCCTGGAGTCGGCAGTGGCAGGAAGAAGCCTAAATCGGGGCAATGCAACCGGGACGGGAGAAGCACCAGGGGTGGCCGAGACGCTCCAGAGGCCTGGCCCAGCGGCAGCCAACTCCCATCATGGCCAGCCTCTCTGTCTCCCCCAGAAACGGCTTGTGCAGTCGATATTTGAGACCAACCCAGCTCCAGGGCCAGCGAGTGGTGCATGTGTCTCTGGGGGAAAGGTTGAGCCACCTTGGGGCCCAGGGAGGGGGTTCCTGAGGACCCCAGGACCAGGTGGGCCTAGCCCTCAGGGTCTCCATGCCCTCGGCAGATCGGGAGGCAAGGGGCAGGTCGGCACTCCCAGAGGCAGCCCCGTTTTCATTCCTCACCCCCTGCTCTTCCCAACCCTGAGTCCTCAGCCAGGAGTGAGCAGAGGGGACCGAATCAGGGCGAAGCCCCCCAGACAGGCTGCAAGGCCCCCTGTGCTATGCACTGGGAAGCCTTGGGACAGACCCTGAAGCCACTGCTGGGGTCCAGTGGATAGAGAGTTGAGAACAGGCAGAGCTGGGTTTGCATTCCAGCTTGACCGCTTCACTTGGGCCAATCACTTCACTTCCCTAGCCCTCAGTGCGTGCATCTGTAAAATGAGGCCTGGCACCCTAAGCAGATTCCAGAACAAGCAGAAGCAGAGTGTGGGCAAGGGCCTGCGATGCCTGCATCCTAACACTCTCCACCCCCCGACTCCATGCCCAGCTCTGGCACACAGCCCTTCACCAGCAAAACCCATAGATTCGGGAGAGCGGGGTGGGGGTGGGGCTCGGGTGGCATGGAAGGGGACAGCTGTTGTGCCAGATGAAGGCAGGGCCCGGGGGTGGTGGGCATCGGTGTCAGGAGTGGGGGCAGGGAAAGTCCTCATCTGAAGAAGTTCCTCAGCTTCTTCCTGGAAGCTGTCCCAGTGATTCACCACCATGGCAGCCCAGCAGCTCACCCCTAAATCCCTGCTACTGCCCTTTCAGCCTGTCTCCCTCGTGGAGATCTGAGCCTAGGGGGTGGAGGTGGGCAGCTTTTCTGGCCCATCTCACTCCTTGCTCAATGGCTCGGGCTTCCTCCATCAGCCTCCAAGGTTTGGACCCCCCTCTCCCAGCCTGACAGTAAGAAAGGTCATGCAGAGCCACTAGTCTGTTGCACCACAGGGACTGAGGCCCCAAGTGGGGCAGGGACTTGGCCAAGGCCACACAGTGGGTCTGTAGCTGAGCCAAGCCTCCCCAGCCTTCTCCCCCTGCCAGAAGAACCCCTGCCTTTGAACAGGGCCCAGTGGAGCCGACCTGGCCCCCTTAGCTGGACCAGAGGGAGCAGAGGCCAAGAGGGCACTGGCCAGCTCTGTGCCCCCTGTCGCAGAGGGACGAGGGGCCCCAGCCTTGTCTGAGCAGCCAAGTCTGAGGCTGAGCAGGATAGGATCCAACTTTAGACCCAACTCCTTGTCCCCTGACTCAGGGACGCTGGTGGCCTAAACGTGGACCTGGCCCATGGCCAGTTGCTGGGCTCTTGGCGCCCCCTGCAGGCCAAGAGCAACAGGTGGGACTGGCTCCAAAGGAGACCTCTTCCCTCAGCTGGCCGAGGAAGGGGGAGCACCTAGACAGGGCTGAGGAGTTGGGCAGCCCCTCCCCTTCCAGATGCACCCGCCCCTGCCTCCCCTCAGAGAGCAGCCTCTGAGGAGGGCCTTGGTAGAGAGAATAGGGTGGCTTCCAGGAGACAAGGAATGCAACAGGAGAGAGAGGTTGGACTGTCTTGCCTGAGACCACCCATGTCCCATGTGCTGCCAGGGAAGCGGGAGGACTTCAGAGTCACCGGGCGCCGACCTTATGCCCAGCTGAGAACTGATGCTTAGCCCACATCAAGTCGCAGTCGTTTCTCACAGCAGCCCTCTGGGATAGGAACCTTATGGCCACTGACAGATAAGGAGAGCCAGACTCGCAGGCCCCACAGCCAGGGGCACAGGAAATGTCTCTGGGGCCCAGGCAGTGATGAGGAGGATAATTGTGCCCCAGAATCAAATCTCCCTCCAGCTGGGCAGTGGTTACCATGCTTCCCCAAACTGCTCTCCAGGCCAGTGCAGGCCTGGCATGACTGACCACACCTGGGATGCCCACCTGGCGTGGGGTCCAGACATCTGCGTTTTCAACAAGCCCATAAATGTTTCTGATGCACACCCAGACTTGAGAACCGTCACCCTGGTCCAGTCCAGGACTGCTTGCACACCTCCAGGGATGGAGAGCTCAGCAACCCCCGAGGCAGCTCACCGTCTGCGCCTCGGCCAGTCCAATCCTGGCTCCCAACAGCTTCTTCCCACTGGTCTCGGTTCTAGTCCTTGAACTACATAGAAGAATACTGTCTCCCTCAAAGGCTGTGATGTCAGACAAAACCAGGTTCAAATCCTGGCTCCACCTCGTGTGACCTTGCACATGAGGCAGGTTCCTTAACCTATGTGTGCCTCAGTTTCCTCCTCTATAAGATGGGGCTTCATTAGCTTGCAGAGGGTATTAAGTGCAATAATGTAAGCAAGTGACTTGGCTCAGTCCTGATGAAGTTCCATAAAAGTTAGCTATTTTTATTTCATTGTCATAGAAGTTTCTCATATTTTAATAGCACTTTCTGGGTACTTTTACATTTGGTCACCATTTATTCTTTCCTTCATTTAGCAAACAAATGTTGAGTTCCTGCCTTATTGCCTCTGGTCCCAGACTAGACATTTCTCACACACGGGATCCCATTGCTTCTGGCAACAGCTCCTTGACACACGTGAACCATTCCCTCCTCACGCTACAAATGGGAAAACTGAGTCCCAGAGAGCCACACAGATCTTAAGGACACAACTAGAACCCCAGCCCCAGCTCCCCTTCATAAGTCAAAAAAAAAAAAAAAATGCGTGCAGCTTCCCTTATCGGATGCAACGGCATCCTCCCAGAAGGATGCTCCCCTTGGGAGACCCCGTATCCTGGATAAGCTCCCAGTGGGGCGCTTGGTCTTCTGCAGAGTTTGGGGCAGCAGGGTACTCACATTCTTTTGTCCACCCCTGGCCTGTGTATCTGTGGCCTGAGCTCCCCCCTTTCCCTCTCTGGGCCTCATTGTGCTCACCTGTAAAATGAGGGGCTCGCACCAGACCCCTGCCAGGAAACGTGCCTTAAACATACTCTGCTGTGCCTCCAAGGACCTGGAAGGCAGCCCCGCAGCCCTGCCCTGACAGAGAGCAGGTGCATCTTCCCACGGGACAGATGACAAGAAGGCCGGGAAAGGAAAGGAGAGCTACCAGAGTTGCTGCTCCGCTTCCCTCCTACGTCAGGCTGCCCGCTGCCCGTGTACCTCCTATGTGCACTTGGCCCTGGCCGGGGAAGCGTGGGCAGGCTGAGGGGCAGTGCTTACAGCACCAGCCTTGGGGTCATGCAGACCTGGGCTCCAGTCCAGGTCTGCCCTTCTGAGCCAGGTGACCTAGAGCCATTCACTTCACCTCTCTGAGAAGTACCTGGCACTCTGTAGGCTTCATTCACGGAAGTCCCCTTCCCTTAAGAGGGGGGCTGCTTCTTCCCTTCAGGGCCTTTCCCCAGCTCAGCCCCCATCCCAGTGAGCACTTTTGCAGTCTTGCCCCAGACCCCCTTGCCCTGATGACAAAGTGCCCCTCACTAGACAGGGCAGAGCCTAGGAGTACGGGCACGAGGGAGGCCCAGAGTTTTTAGGGGGTTTGGGGCTCAGTCACCAGGGGCATGTCACCCTCTTAGCCTTCATTTTGGAATCCATGAAATGGGCAGAATAATTCTTACCTCACAGATTTGTGGTGAAGATACTGCAGGGCGAAGTGCTGCCACAGTGCACAGCAAACAGCAGGTGCTCAACAAGCAGTAATGCTCTCTCCTTCCTCCACTGAAGCCACCCTCTCCCCCATGCAGCTCGTCAGGGAGCACCTTCACCTAAAGTACCACCTTGTGGGCCTCACCCTAAGCCTGTGAGTGGGGCAAGCATCCTTACCCCCATCCTCAGGCTGCAAAGATCAAGCGGCGGAGGGGATCGCAGAGCAAAACTGTTGTTGAAAGCCCCTCCCTCCACGCACATCCCGTCCAGCCCCCAGACCCCCCAGCCCTTCACGCCCTCATTGCCCCACCCCCAAGTGCTGCAGCGATGACGTGGGTCTGCGTCCAATGCTCGTGGGGTGTGGCTGGCAATGAGGAGCTTGGCCTTGAAGGTGGCCTGGGTCACTGGGGTCCCTGCCTGGGCAAATAGGGGCTCCAGCCTCCCAGCTAGAGGACATCCTTACAAGAAGAGGCTGGAGCCCATGAGCCAGAGCTGAGATGATGTCAGGGGGACACACACTGGTGCAGAGGCTGCCCAGGGCAGGGAGGATGCCCATGGGTTGGGGTGGGGGCAGCTTCCCTCCCAGTGCTGCGGCTTTGGATGACTCGAGGCGGGAGCCTTCTGGTGGAACCTGGCACTCCCCCACTTCTGGCCCCAGAAAGCCGAGCCGGTGGACCTGTCCCTGCATCCAGAGAGAAGTCGGCAGCCAGGACCAATCGCTGGGATAAGCCCGTTCCCAGAAACCGGGGCTGGGACATGGGGCTCGCTCTGGGACTGGAAGAGGAGGGGGCGGGACTGGGGGCCAGCTCCTGCATCGCAACCGCCTCCCGCTGCCATCTCCCCAGGTACCTGGCCAAGCTGTCGTCGGTGGGGAGCATCTCGGAGGAAGAAACGTGCGAGAAGCTCAAGGGCCTAATCCAGAGGCAGGTGCAGATGTGCAAACGGAACCTGGAGGTGATGGACTCTGTGCGCCGCGGCGCCCAGCTCGCCATCGAAGAATGCCAGTACCAGTTCCGGAACCGGCGTTGGAACTGCTCCACGCTCGACTCCCTGCCAGTCTTCGGCAAGGTGGTAACTCAAGGTGAGGGAACAGCACAATGGGGGCACTGGGGGGGCCAGTGGTGCCAGGGGCATGGGCCCCGGGCCAGGGGACACCAGCAGAGACCACCATTTCGTTGGATGAGGAATAGTCTGCTCATGAGTGGCTGGACCCGTCTAAGTCACTTATCAAGCAAAAACCGCACACTGCTCCAAGGGAGGGCATAAAGAACGCCGAGTGGTTGGAGACGCTGGGGAAGATGAGGTGATGGGGTGGGTGACAGTGTCAGAGGGGGAGGCGGCCGCTGTGTGCTTGTGCGGTGGGCAGTGCCTTCAGTCCTGGCCTCGGGAACGTGAAGTGGAGGGCCTGCTGTCGTCCTTGTACTGAGGAAGAGACAGAGGCCCCCACAGGGGAAACGACTTCTTCGGCCCACGGTTCCTAGGAGGGAACCCCCAGCCCAGTGCCTTAACCTGAGCCCATCTCATTCATTTGTACATGTGACAGGCCGTATTGAGACACAGGGACAAACAGGACCCAGCTCCTGTCCACTTGGGCCCACAGTGTCTGGGGCGATGGGCAGGTACACGACTACAAGGCGAGGGAGGAGCAGCTTATAGCAGGAGCTCTAGTGGTGGACCAGACCCTGTTTTAAGTGCTTTAAGCAATTTTAGCTCCCTTTGAGATAGGCATATTGCAGAAGAAAACATTGAGGCATATTGCCGAGTTTCTTCTTGGGTGCCCAAGGTACAGAGCTAGAAAGTGGCAGAGCCGGGACTTGACCCCAGGCTGCCAGCTCCAGTCTGTGCTCTTTTCCAGGTTGAGAAAATGCCATGATGGGGGAGGCGAGGGGGCCTGTAGGAGCACAAAGGAGACATCTCCCCTGGCCAGGGGTGGAGTAGTCAGGGAAGGTGTCCTCAAAGAGGGAGATCCTCAGCTGAGAGCAGAAAGTTGAGAAGGCATTAAGCCAAAGGAAGGTAGACCAGGGCATAGAGAAAGTCCCCATGGAACTGGAAGGCTCCTGGAGAGGTCACCAGGTCAAGCCCCTGCCCTCGAGGAAGGTGCTCTAAACCAGCGGCCTCTTTTTCTACTTCCTGAACATGAAACTGACACTTCTGGGCCATCAACAGTCAAGAGGGCCCTTTGACTTGCGCCAGCAGTGGGAAGGGGTTGCCTGGGCCAACCTTTGTCTTGGCACCTGTGGTCCGAGACAGCAAGGGCTGCCCAACTTGTGGCAAACCATTTGGATGTTGTTGGAAACCAACTGTGATAGAAATTTGGAAGCCAATCTCCTGGGAGCTGGCAGGGGCCAAAGAGGTCTGATCATGCTTGGCATTGCTGAACTTCACTGCCCTGGAAAATAAGTGGAGACCCAGCAAACAGCCTGGGCATGAGGATCTCCTGGGATGGTGGTGCCCACTGCTGAGGGCCCATGACTGCCTGTCCGACAAGGCCCAGGTACTAGGTTCAAACAACACACCCTGAGCTCACAGTGGGTGTTCAGTGAGCGTGTTCTGGATGGATTGTGGGTAAGTCAGCAGAGTTTCATATGCCCGGACCTTTCCCACCTCCATGTTTTGCACGTTTCCTCTGCCCCAAATAACCACCCCTCTTCTCTACCAGCTCAGCACTTCTCTCCTCCACAAGCCTTCCCTGCAGGCAGGTTGCTTCTTTGTTTGGGCTCTAAATTCTTGCTGGGTATGTTTTTTTGTTTTGTTTTGTTTTGTTTTGGGGCTTTTTTGGCAACTTTTTGTTTTGATATAATTTCAAACTTAAGGAAAAGTTGCAAAACTAATATAAGGAATTCCCATATTCCCTTTACCCAGATTCACCAACTGTTTACATTTTAGCCCATTTGCCTTCCCACTCATGTATTTATATATATGCACATTTCCATCTACACCGTTTGTGTTCGCACTGTTTTTATTGCACCTTGTGGCCTGAACTGTGATGCCTGTCTCCCCACTTCCACCATCACTGAACTTTGAGCTCTTTGAAGGCAAGGGTGATGTCCCCCCAGTCTGGCCGGGGCCAGGCCCAGGTCCACAGCAGAGCAGGGCCTAGCATGGAGGAGGAGACAGTGAATGGCTGTCCTCTGTTGACAGGAAGCAGCTCAGGAATGAGGACTTGAAGGGTCAAGGAAGGGGGCACATAGATCAGGGCCTCCTGAAGGCAGTGAGGGTTCTTGGGACCCTATAGAGAAATGCCTTCCTTACCTGGGGAGGCAAGAACCAAGGAGAGGGTGCCCAGCAAGTTCTGAGAGACACTGAGGATGCTGCCAGGCTGGCTGGAACGGCTCCAGGCTCCAGTCTGAGTGCTCGATCAAATGTCCAGGCCCATTGAAGAGCTGAGTCAGGGTGCCCTGAGGCCAGGCCAGTCACCCCAGGCAGACCTCAGTCGTGTTTGGAGGAGGAGTCTGAGCTCTGCCCATTCATTCATCTCCCCACTTTTGTACTTTTGCTTTTCTTCCCTGGTAAAATTCCTCATAGAAAATTCTTAACTTGTCTCCACTAAGCAAAAGGAAAGGAGACTCATCAAACCCAAGGCATGAGGGCAAAGCACTGGCTTTCAGAAAAGCCAGGGGATGATGAGGCACATGGAGGGGGAGCAAGGGCAAACATGACCTTGAGCGAGTGACTTCGCTCCTCCCAGCCTCAGTGTCCTTACCTGCCCATGGTGCCAACACTAGCGCTTACCTCCTGGGGCTGCCACGAAGATCCAGTGACATAATGCGTGTGAAGCACCAAGAAGACCCTGACCCCAGAAGAGCTGTCAGTCATCACCAGCTGCTGTCATCATCCTCAGCAGCATCACTATCCACAGCAGCAGCAGCCAACCTGTGCGGGCCTCTCGACCCCCAGCTCCTGGGGTTGCCTGCATGGGTCATGGCCTAGACCATGAAAGAGGACAGAGCTAACAGCTCCCTCGCAGGATCCAGGCCATGCTTAGAGAAGTAAAGGAGCCCCCATTTTTGAGGGCCTACTATGTGCTGTCTTGCATCAGCTCATCCTCACAGCTTTGTAAGGTAGTCTGATTCCCGTGACAGCTGGGAAAGGAGGCTCAGCGGGCAGAGGGTGGTCACGCACCCAGATCCTTGTATCTGCCACTTCTTGGCTATGAGATCTTGGGCAAGGTTCATCCCATCTCTAAGTCTCAGTATCCTCCTTCCTGTAAAATGGGGACAATCCTAGGATTCCAGTGAGGATACAGAGAGACAATGCCTGTGAGGGGCCAGTTTACTGTCTCAGGGCTCCCTGGGGGCAGATCTTATTACAGCATTGTCCCAGGTCTCAGCCTTCAACTCCATGCTCCTCCACTCCCAAACAGCAGAGGCCACCCCTGCTCCTGGCCTATGGAGGCAAGACAGACAGTGACGTAATGGTGAACAATGAGGACAATGTGTAGGACCAAACCGTGTGCTCCAGGCTGAAAAAACCACCAGGAACTGGGTAGAGATGGCATCTGGGGCAGCCGGGAAGGGGGAGGTGGCAGGCACTAAGGGCCAGATGAGGGATGGCCTTTGTGTGGTTTAGTCACTGCTTGACCCCAGTGTCCAGAAGAATACACATAGTAGATAAACTGTACATGTGTGTTGAATGAATGAAAGGCTTTGAGGGTGGGAGAGGACACCCTCAAGCCTGGCCAACTTTCAACAGTCAGAGTGAGCAAGGTGTGCTGGGGGTCAGAGTAGGCTGGCCTGAGCAAGGTAGGGAGAAGTGGGAAAGGTGATAGAAGCTCTTGCGCTCCTTCATCGGTGGACAACCCTGGGCCACCTCCTGCCTCTACCGCTGTCTCGCTCTGTGACCTTGATCAAGTCCCTGTCCCAAGGTCCCTCCAGGCTCTGGCTGCTATGGTCGGGGGACCTGTCTCTGACTCCACAGCCCCAACTCCGTCCACTCTCCCCCAGGCCTAACACCAATCTAGGCCACACCAGGCTGAATTTAAGAAGTCAGTGCTTTTACGTTCTGGGTTGTGACTCAAACCTGTGTTCTCTCCATTGTGATCAATAAATGTTCGGTTAGGGAGCAAGCAAGCAAGGAAGGAAGTAACTCTGCCCTAAGGAAGCTTCTAGTCCAATGGCAAACACACAGTCAACTCGATAACCCTTAAAGGGTGCAGGCCCAGCTGATGTTAGTTAGCAAATGACTAAAATGGCATTACCACCCTACAATCCCAATAGCTGCTATGTATCAAGTGCCTACTATGTGCCAGGGACTAGACTAAAATATTTTCTCATTCAATCTTCATAACCACCTGATAATATAAGTACTATTATTAGCCCTATTTTATGAGCAAGAAACCTGAAATCACGTACCTAGTGGCTCGCCACTAGATTAGAACGTAGGCCTGCCCAGCTGAGCACCCAAGCTCTCTCCCAATATCTAACTCTGTCTCCATGTCGCTGTGAACAACCTGCTCCATGCCCAACCTGTCCTGGGTGCTGGGGGGCCAGGACATGGCAATTAGAAGAGAAGAGTCTGCAGCCCAATGCTGATCACATGGGGTGGGCACACTGGGGAGAGCACCTGGGGTCCCAGGAAGTTTGTGGGGTTGGGAGAAAGTATGGGAGAAGTGCTAGGTTCTGGCCTGCCAGGGCAGCATCATTTTCTCCCCGGTAGAGTTGGGGAAAATGAGGCTCGGAGAGGAAGTTCACACTGCTAGGAAAAGTCTAGTACAGCATGGTCTATCTCCAAAGCCTGTACTCTTTCCCGTGTCCTTTACTGCCTCTGAAGTCCAAAGAGTCTTCCTGGAGGTGGTTTCAAGAAGAGGTGAGCTTTTGCGGGTAAGAAGAAAGCAACAGAAATTGGAAAGGCAGGCTGGGGGTATGGATGGGGAGAAGATGGGAGACAAGGTCTTTCTCGGAGACCAAGGCCTGTCGTGTCCCACCTCCCGAGGACTCCGGCTGGGTCTGCTTTAGAAACAGCCCAAGTTATGGCCATTGCCTTACTCCCACCAGACCAGGGGTGCCCAGGGGATCAATGTGCCCATGGCTCTCTTGCCAGCCCAACTCAGTCTCAGCCTGTTCCCCACCAAGCATTCCTTTCTACTCAAATGTCCTTCCTTCCAACGTTGGGAAGAGACAGCATACACAACATGCCCAGAAGAGCCTGGGACTTGAGTCCACAGCCTGGGTTCCAGTTCCTGCTTGGCCACTTACTGGCTGAGGGGGCCTGGGCAAGCCACTGAGCCTCACTTTCTTCCTCTATGAGTAGAGCTGGCGTTGGTTACAGGTTGTCATGAGCCTTAGACAATGTCTGGAGAGGCCCTGGCACAGAGCAGGCCCCCAGAAAGAGTAGCTCTTATTGGATCAACAGGACAACTCTGAATTCACAGCCACAGGCAGCACCTTGAAAAAGATGGCATTGAAGCGGGCCCAGAGGACACACAGGATTTGGACTTGTGGGCCGGGGAAAGTTGGTGCTCTGGGAAGAGCAAGCAGCAGGAAGAAAGGAGTTGGGTGTGGGACGGGGCGAATGGCTTAATGGAAAAGAAAGACGGTCGCAGGGTGGTTGCCAGCACCTTAGAGTCCTGCTTTACTCTGCCCTGGCTCCAGGAGGAGTTATCCGCCACCTCACTACAGAACTCCCCACTGCTACACTCGCAGGCACATCACAATCCTTTTTCCGTGTCAGCAGCCTCTGAGGAGAGCAAGCCCAGCCAGGGTCCTCCATTAGCAAGCAAGGCCTCAGCCCGGGCACCCAGGCTCCAGGCAGGGGTGAAGAGCTGGGGTGGGGGCACAGCACTGGAATCAAAGAGCTGGGTCACAGGGCCAGGTGGAGAAGGCTGGAGGAGCCACTTCATCAGCTTTAGGGGCAAGGTGGCCTGGTCACATTCTCCAGGCCTCCTGGGGCTTCCTGAGCTGGACACAGAGGCCAACTGCTCATCATACTCCAGTAAAGAGCCCACAAAGGAACTGGGCTTGTCCTACAGCATGTGGGATTTAAGGTTGACCTAAGGAAACCCTCTCAACTTCGCACATGGGAGGTGGTAAGAAAGCAACTGCGTGTGTATTCCCGGGGAGGTCAGGGCCTCCGTGAGGCAGGATGATGTAGAGGTTGAAAGCTCTGGAGCCAGACTGAGTTCAAATCCTGACTCTACCACTTTCTAGCTGGGTATTGCTGGACAAGTTGCTTAGCTACTCTTTGCCTCAGTTTCCTCATCTGTAAAATAAGGGCTAAAAGTATCTACTTCATAGAGTTGCTGTGAAGAGAATATAAACTAATATATGTAAAGTGTTTAGACAATGCCCAGCATATAGTAAGTTTTCTATAAACTTTGGCTTTTCTTATTTTCTTCCTTCCAGAATGTTTTCCTTAGGCCCAGTCACTCCCAAACTGTATAAACCATGGTGTCCCTGACCAAGGAGTCCTTGAGGTCAGAGCAAGGGGAAGCTGAAGTCCAGCGGATGGATGTTGGTTTAGGGAGTGAGGCAGAGGGCTCCCTAAGCAACCTCACAGGAGCCCTGCACCCCAGTGGCTACCAGTGCTCCAGGAGGTCAGCCCTGAGCTGGGCATGGACCTGGGGCTGCTGAGAGCCAAGCAGAGGAGGCAAAGCCATGCAAGGCCAAGGGCTGGGCCTCCCTACTGGGTCCCATTAGCCCTATCTCCCAGGTTTACTTCCCTTCCCCCTTGGTCTTTGGGGCAAAGATTTGTGCTGGTTCAAGCCTGGAAATACCAGAAATACCAGAAACTGAAGTTGTCTCTCTTTGGGCGGCCACAGCACAAAACCAACCAACATGATCCTGCTATTAACCTCGATTCACTTGGAGAAGATTCGGTCTCAGGCTGTCAGGGCTCCATTGCTCCAGCCAAGCCCCCCAATGCTGACCCAGAGTGGCCAGGCCGAGACAGAGAGTGGGTAATGGAGAGCCGTGGTGGGCAGCATCCCCAGCTCGAGGCCCAAACCAAGAACAGGGCGTCCTGAGTCAGGGGCAGAGCTGCCACCCACCCCAGTGCTCGGCTTCTGCTGCCTCTGGCCACAGACATGGACACAGAGGAGGTGATTGTTTCCATCTGACCACGGTGGCTGCTCCCCAGGGCAGCCGAGAGCACAGGTCTGGGTGCCGCCGAGGTAATTGCTAACCACGAGGCCAAAGCCTGCCCCCTCCACTCCTGCGGACACAGACACTCCAGCGAGAGACAGAAGGACAGTCACGGGCACACAGAGGCCCTCACAGGGCTTAGGAGAGAAGGGCTCAACTGGTCACACACCCCGTCAACCATTCAGCCACGTGCATGTGCATTGCGCGCACACACACACACACCCGAGGCATGGGTCTACGCAGGCAGTTCCTAGGAGAGGATAAAAACACTCATTCAGGCACCCAGGTGTGGGGGTGGAGGGCCAGGCACCTAAATAGAATGAGAAGCCATGGGGTGGAATGAAAGGCACAGGCAGCCGAGGTAGACAGACCTGTGTTTGAGTCCTGATTCTACCACTTCCCCGACCTCCATTTCCTCATCTGTAAAATAGGGCTGGTAAAGTGCTCTGGTGGTAGAGGGCTCGTGCTAACAGGCACCCGACAGTCAGCAGTAGGTGTGTTAGTGGTAACAGCTATTGTTGTGATTGACTCAAAGTTATAAGGACACCTAAGACATTTTCTGAAATGGGCCCAGCTTCAGAAGGAAGGGCTGGGGGCAGGGGACCCCCCCCCCCAGCCCAGTGGGGCCAGCTGGGGGACAGGGAAAAAGAAGACTTTAGAACAGGGATTCTTAACCAGGGGTTCCGTGGAAAGATTTCAGGGGGTCCGTGAGCTTGAATTGAAAAAAATCAACTTATCTTTATTTTTTCTGACCTCCAATGTTGAGTGTCATAAAACCATCTAGCGCTACATTCTGAGAAGGGGTCCGTGGTTTTCACCTGACTGGCAAAGGGGTCCATGGAAAAAAAGGTTAAGAACCCCTGCTTTAAAGGAAGCCAAGCCTGGGTTTATAGTCCACCTCTGCTACTTCAAAGCCCTGTAGTCTTGGGTAAGTCAGTTCCCAACACCCCTCCAAGCCTACTGTCTTGCTTCTAATCTTCTGGCGAGGTTGTGAGAACAGTATTCCACAGTAGCTAAGAGTACAGGCTCTGAAGCCAGAATGTCTGCTGGCTCAACCACATACTGTGACCTTGGCCAAGCTGCCTAACCTCTCAGAAAATGGGGGTGAAAACAGTGCTTACCCCATGGGGTGGTTGTAAGGATTAAATGATAGTGCCTATAAAAACCTGAGAGCAGGCCTGGGGGAGAATACGTATATTCAGCTACCAGTAGGATAAGGATGGGTGCCCACCAGGCCTGGCTCATGGGAGTCCAGCCTGCCCTGCTCTACGGGCCTCCACCATTCGGGCCTCATGTATCCCCCCCACAACAGAGGGTGTTGGGAGGGGCACTGGGACCCAGCCCTGCCCTCTGCCTCCCCACAGGGACTCGAGAGGCGGCCTTCGTGTACGCCATCTCTTCGGCAGGTGTGGCCTTCGCAGTGACACGAGCATGCAGCAGCGGGGAGCTGGAGAAGTGTGGCTGTGACCGAACAGTGCAAGGGGTCAGCCCACAGGGTGAGTGCAGGGGGTGGTCGGTGCGGGAGGGCAGGGCTCTGGGGCCCTGGCCCTCACTAACCCGTGAGCCTCTCTACATCCCGTGCCCAGGCTTCCAGTGGTCAGGATGCTCCGACAACATCGCTTACGGCGTAGCCTTTTCACAGTCGTTTGTGGACGTGCGGGAGAGAAGCAAAGGGGCCTCATCCAGCCGGGCCCTGATGAACCTCCACAACAATGAGGCCGGCAGGAAGGTAGCATGGCTCTCCCTGCCCAGCACCATCACCAGGGGAGTAGGGGTGGGTATGGCAGGGACCCCCCCACTTCATCCACACGCATGACCACTCGGAAAACCTTTTGGTCTCTAACCAGCACCAGCCACCCCCTGTAGGACAGGCACTGAGCTGGGTAAGGGGACGCGTGACCAGGTCCCAGACCCTGGTAGCAAGGAGGCCATAGGCTAGTGGGGTGTGGACGGGGCAGGGGGGCGAAGCAGACAGGTGAGTGTTACAGAGCCGTGTTAAGTGGCCCTCAGCACAGCACACGTGGCCCCCAGACCCCCACCCTACATATTTATGTACATATGCGTGCATGTGTATCCACCTCTCACACACACACACACACACACACACAACCCAAGTGAGTAGCAGAGCCAGGATGTGACCCCTTCTGTGTCAACACAAATATCATGTGCTTAGCTATGAAGTCATCTGCCTCAATACCTACTTTTCCCAGTTCCCGTGAAGACTAGATGCAGCACTGTTCTCCCCCTTATCACCTGTCACTCATTGTTTCATAGGACATTGCCCTCTAACGTCTCTCTTCTCCAATAACTCCAAGTGTCCCACAGGCAGGGACAATATCTCATTCATCTGTCCCCGACACTTCCTACTGGCCCAGCTCGGCAAATAGTAGGTGCTTTATACAGGGGAAGTATGACAGTAAATCTCCCTCTGATTCTGCCGGCATTCCCCCACCGTCTGACCCCCCCAAGGGCCCCTTCCCAGCCTCCACTGACATTTCCTAATGGCCCCTCTCCCTGCCCCTCCCCACAGGCTATCCTGACACACATGCGGGTAGAGTGCAAGTGCCACGGGGTGTCGGGCTCCTGCGAGGTAAAGACGTGCTGGCGAGCTGTGCCACCCTTCCGCCAGGTGGGCCACACGCTGAAGGAGAAGTTTGATGGTGCCACTGAGGTGGAGCCACGCCGAGTGGGCTCCTCCAAGGCACTGGTGCCACGCAATGCGCAGTTCAAGCCACATACAGATGAGGACCTGGTGTACCTGGAGCCCAGCCCAGATTTCTGCGAGCAGGACCTGCGCAGCGGCGTGCTGGGCACAAGGGGCCGCACATGTAACAAGACGTCCAAAGCCATTGATGGCTGTGAGCTGTTGTGCTGTGGCCGTGGCTTCCACACTGCACAGGTAGAGCTGGCTGAACGCTGCAGCTGCAAATTCCACTGGTGCTGCTTTGTCAAGTGCCGGCAGTGCCAGCGGCTTGTAGAGTTACACACGTGTCGATGACTGCCTGCCAGCCACGAGTCCAACAACCACCCAGCAGCCCGGGGAAGACCGATAATTTAAACAGTCCCCCACCACCCACCCCAAAAGATACTGGTTGTATTTTTTGTTTTGGTTTGGTTTTTGGGTCCTCATGTTATTTATTGCCAAAACCAGGCAGGCAACCCCAAGGGCACCAATTGGGGCCTCCCCAAAGCCTGGGCCTCTGTGGCTGCCACTGACCAAAGGGACCTTGCCTCTGGCTGTCCACAGGTGGCTGCTACTGACCACTCAGTTGTTACCTGTCCCCGTTTTTCTACTTCAGACTTAAGGTGGGTAACAAGAGGTGTTATAGCCACATGGCTACTGACCCTGCCATCTAGGGGAAGGAGGTAGCCTGATGGTGTGGAAAACTGGTGCCATCACGACAGAAGCTGCAACTCCCTGAAAAAAGAGCTCACAACTTTCCACTCCCACACATACAGTAACCCCGGCAGCTTGAGCCTGATAGCCTTGTCTCTCTAGCCCCCTGAAAGGGAATGAGCAGCTACCAGGTCAAGAGCAAGGCGTTAATTTCAACCCTCACATGGGCAGCTGGAGGGTCATCTCTGTGGAGCCTTCCACGTGGAGCAGGAAGAGCAGATGAGAAGACTACAGTACCATCCCAAGCCCAGCCTCTCCCCTCACAGGGGGAAACTCCCCCCACCCACCCCCCAGGCCCTCCCAGGCAGGAGCAGAGGCTGCTGCCCTAGATCAGAGATCCCAGCTGGGCCTTTGCAATGATTTCCCGCCCCCATCCAAGTCACCGCCTCACAGTGCTGCTCCTCTATGAAACTGAGAAAGAAAATCTCACACACATAAAAACATAACACTTGGAGAAGGGTGTGAAAAGAAAAGAAAAAAAAAGTCCACTCCCAACCATTATTTCATTCACTTAACAAAACTTATTGAGCAAATACTATGTTCTAGGCCCTGACTGGGCATCTCACTTGATCACAGCAACCCTGGGACCAAGATTTTTATGCCCATTTTTCATTGAGAGGGCAATTACCCAGGTCACACTGAACTAAATGAAAAGGCAGAGCCAGAAGAGCCCTCCTGCTTTGGCTCCTCTACCTAAAGACAAGAAAGTGCAGGTGTCCCTGGCTCCGAGCCTGGGAATGAGCTCTGGCTGGAGGAAAGGGGTAGAGAAGCAACAGGAGCCACAGACCACAGGCTGAGCGGGAGCCTGCATGCTTCCTGAGGGCAGGGTGGGCTCTGAGAGACGAGGTGACCAGCTGGAAGGCTGAGGAAGTGAGGTCTCAGCAGCTGAGCGCCCTCCCCTACCCTCAGAACTTCCCTGTCTCTGAGGTCCCAGGTACCATGAGTACCAAAGGAGAGTCCCCAAGAGGCAGCCCAGCAGCCTGGGCCTGACTCTGAGCACCTGCCCGACCACCAGGAGCCCAGCCCAGCCTTCTGGGAGCAGACATGCAGAACAAGGCCCAGGCCTTGGCCCAGCCACTTCCCACTCACCAGAGGAACTCACTGGCAGGGAGACTCTTGCTCAGTCCCTGTCCAGTCTCCAAGCTGCCCCACATCAGGGCTCTGGGCTCCTGGTTTGGGGTTCTCAAGACCCCAAGCTCTTGGCTCCAGGGTTCAATGTCTGAGTTCGAAGTTCCAGATTCAGCATACGAGCCCCAGCTTGCAGAAATTCTGTTCTAGGCCTTGTGGTTTGTGCCTTCTGGTGTTGGCTTCTAATGAAGAGAGGGTCAATATCCTTAGACCCCAGGCAAGCTCTCTGCTCAATGTCCATCCAAGGAGGAGGCCAAAACCGAGTGAGATGCTGGAGCTGACTGTGGGGAAAATCTTGAGGTGGGCCGTTCTGATGTGGATGAAAGCTGAGCCACAGCCACCTAAGTTGTCCTTGCAGCTGCCCAGCTGGGCCCCTCTGCTCCTCTGGTGGGCTCAGTTCAGCTGTCTGCTCAGTGCCAGGGAAAATACAACCCAAAGGAAGCAGTGGGGGCTCCCTCTCCCTCCAGAGAATAGGGCTGAGCCACTCTCCCCCACCCCCAAGTCTTGTCCCCAGAGTGGGGGAACAGTGGGTCCAGGTTGGATGCTGGTGTGATGGGCACTGCCTGAAAGAAATGAAAGGTGTCCGTGCCACTCATAGGCTTCACCTTTCTGCCTGCCTGGGGGCTCCTCGAGGCTGATCCTCCTGGGTTCTGAAGGGTCATGGCCTAGGTTAATCAGACCAGATTCTGGGAACCTCTGCCAGGCCCAGCCCTACCACCACTATCACCCCAAAGGCCAAAAGGGATCCACAGCTCCCAGAAAATGGAGCTTCCATGGACACACCAAGCTCCAAACTGCCCCCCAAATAAAGGGCAAGAGGAACTGGCACAGGCCTCAGACATAACACACAACTTTTGGTCCCACAGGGGCCTGGAAACTGGCCAGAGGGTCCTGCCCAAAATCCCTTCCACTAGTCTTGTCCCAAGGCAATGGTGATCCCTGCACTCTGAGGCCTAGAGCTGGCCCAGCCTCAGCTCTGGATGCTGCTACCCCTCTCTGCTGCTCCCATCATCCACTTTTTATACTAAGCTCCTTGCCTTTGTGACATCCCCATGACATAGTCTGAAGCACGATAAAATGATTATTTCTTTATTCTGCATTTGTGACAATGACTTTTTTGTAGAAGAGGGAGAAAAGAGACTTTGGGAAAGACATGGGGAAAGCAGGTGAAGAAGAGCAAATTCTAGATATGGAACCTCCTTTGCCGTTTCTTCTGAATAACTGGTTTGGGGGCCACAAGGAAAAGACCCTCCTACATGCCGTCTGAGGTCCCACCATTAACACAGAGGCCATATCTGATCTCACTGAGCCATGACCAGCTATTTAAACCTTGGCCTGAAAGAGCTGATCAGAACTTCTCAAAAGTGTTGATAAGGAGAGGGCAGACGAATACAATGACAGACGAGGACCCAGTGAAGTGGGTGCTGACACAAGAGGTAGAGAACAATGGAAAAGAACTTAATTCCTGTCCAGGGACAGAGGGATCCAAGGCCTATGGAGAAGCAAACTTCAGGATTAGAGCCCAGTCAGGATAAGGAGTCTGGATAGAGAGTGTCATATAACTCAAGTCAAAAGCAACAGCCAGCAGGCTCCCTGCTGATGGGGAGACCCAGGGTGGCTTCTCAGAAACCTCCAGTTGAATGAAGTCCTTATCCTTACCAAAACGGAGGCCATGGCCTGCCCCCAACTCACCCACTCTCCCTCTACCTTCTCCAGTAAATCCACACCAACCTGGGAACAGCTAGCCACATGATACCCAGCAGGCTGCTATGTGTGCTTGACTTTCCAGAAGTTTAGTGGGGTAAAAAAGCTGAAGGAAAAGTGCTTTCAGGACAGCAGGGAGCACACATGAGTTAGTGAAGAACTGGGGGGTGAGGAGAGTGGTAAAAGAGGAGAATAACAGGCAAGAGGGGCATGGGGTCTGGAGTACATACAGATGGGCAGAAAAGGTCACCTCATCATCAAATCAAGAAGTCAAAGGCAAGAAAAGGGGACTGGTGATGTAGAGGGTCCAGGCTGTGGAGCAAAGTGATAGAGATGTCCACACCCAACCACTTTATACAACTGAAAAGGGCCCAGACTTTGAAATCAGACAGACCCGGGTATGAATCCTGTGCTAACTTCCTCACTATGGAACCAATGCAACCCATTTTCTCTCTCTGGAACTCATTTCTTCATCAGTAATATACCCCCCCTTCCCCTTCCAATGGGGTTAAATAATAAAAGACCCTATTCTTGGGGATGTTAAATAATATACATAAAGCTCAATAAGTGGCAGCTATTATTCTAATTACTATTCCCTTTTCAGGAATTTAGGATTAGAGGTCAAAAGGAGCATGGAACAGGAGAGCAGAGACAGTGTCAACAGGTTAGGAGCTGAAGGCAGTGCCTCCAGGCTGTGGTCCCATTTTAGACCCATCCCAGAGGGCAGAAGCAAGGAGATCTCTCAGGGCAGAGATCAACAAATAGAAGAGCAGAGACTCCCAGGGTTGAGGACACCCAGGCAGCAGCATGCAAGTCTAGGCTGCCCCAGGCACCAGCCAGAGGGGCTGAACCAAGGTCCCAGTGGGGGTGAGATGCAGGGCTAGGACAGGGGGTGACCCAGGGAGGGCAGAGTCAGAGTGAAGGTGGGAGTGTTAGAGTTATACCTGTGAGGATGAAAGGAGCCCAGATGACAGCTGAACGAGTGGCCTTCGAGGCTCCCAGACTGGGGACACATGCAGAGAGGCTCCATCCTTGACAGCTGCCTCAGAGCTCAGACCTGAAGGTCTCTAGGGGAGCAGGGAAAATGCGGTGATAAAGAAGACCTCCTTCCCACAGCCTCTTCCTGACAAGAAGTCCAAGGCAAGTCTAGGGAACACCAGAGGCAGAGTTTGAGGTCAATCATGGACCAAGGAAGGGCCAAAGAACACAGGAAAATGGAAGGCAGAAGGGAAAGTATAGGGGACTGAGGAAGTGAGGAGGGCAAGAAAGGCTGAGAAAGTGTGTGGAACAGGGAGAGAGTGGGAGGACAGACACAGAGGCATAGAGAGGGAGAGACAAGAAAGAGGCTAAGGGGCCTAGGGGCAGTGGGGTGGAGGGCATCTGGGCAGAGGAGCCCAGCAGCTTCCTAGTAAGAGGAGAAAGTGCTGAGCTTCAAGAGAAGGCGTGAGGTAAGTGGAGTCTGAAGGGGGGGCGGGGGGAGGCGGCGCTCAGGGATATAGGGGAGGAGTGTGGGGAGTGTGGCCTGGCCTAGCCTGGGCGATGACTTCATAGGCATCTCCCCCCACTCCTTCCTGAACCGCCAGCCCTGGTGACCCCCTGCCCGCATCTCAAGGGTCTAGGCCAAGCAGGCGCTGACAGGGGGAAAAAAGGACCCTTCTGGGCCAGGCCCCCAAGCCTGGCATAGTGCCTGCTGGGGGAGGAGGGGAAGAGAGGCCCAGCCCTTGTCAGCATCCCGGCCGGCACTTCGGAGGCAATTAGCAGCCCAGCTGAGCTAATCCCCCGCCTGGCGAGGCCAACACAAACAGGCCCAGGCCGGGTGCACACTCGCCTCCCTGTTTGCTGAGGGGCCGGTGGTCCGCCAAGAACAACACTAATAACCCAGAGCCTTCTCCAGGTTAAGAGGACCGGGGCTTGCTGAAGAGCTGACAGTGCCCGACAGAGCACACTCTGGCCTTGCGCCCTGGCTGCCCCAGAAAGACAGCCACTGTTCCCAAGCCCTGGGCCAGCCAGGAAGAGGAAGCTGGACACAAGGAACCATGTATTCTGAATCAGCACACATACTCCACCCCCACCCATGCCACCTGTGAGGGAAAGGGCCCAACTCAGGCTTGTACCACCTTGGCCAGCCTATCAACTGAGCAAGGACGAGCTGGGCCATCTGGTCAGGTCCCAAGGATTAGAGGCTTCATTCTGGACATGGGAGCCCAGAGGCAATTCAAACCGGGAAGCTGCCCTCAAGGAGCTTACAATCTAGTCAGAAAACAGTCTGTGCATGTGACCTTGAGGCAGGACAGGGCCAATTCCTTAGACCTTCCCAAAACAGAGAAGGTAAAGGGGGACCCAAGAGAAGAAATAAACTGAGGCCCACAGATTAACAAATGGGGGAGATTGTGCCAAGGGAGGCAAGAGGGGCCCAGGATAAGCTTTGCCACAGACAGGGTCCCAGACCAGGAAGTGACTCTTCTGAACTTAATTAGCTCAACTCAGCATACTCCGGGAGAATTCAGATGCCAGACAAGTCTTTCCTCATGTCTTCCCTCTTTCTTTTTTTTTTTTTAAAGATTTATTTATTTATTTATTTGTCCCCCCCTT
>JAQZBX010016059.1:0-36872 GCA_029593785.1 Cabassous unicinctus | reverse complement strand
AAAAAAAAATAAAGTGGGGCACCTCACCAGAGCCCTTCTGAAGAGGGTGCTGTTAACCTGTTGGTGCACGTGGGTTAGCAGCATGGGGAAACAGGTTCAGAGAGGTGCAGTGGCTGCCCAAGGGCCTAAGCCGAGGGCCTCAGGTCACATGCTGACTCCCTTGCTTAACCAACAGGAAAGGGACCCCGGGGGGACAGGTGACATCTAGAAAGAGCCAGGGGCCAGAACTCTAGGTTCCCTGACCTAGCCAGTGCTCTGGGAACTCCCTTGCCCCACGGTGCTGCAGGTGAAGCAGTCAGGCCTCCCAGGAGGGGAAAGGAGGCTGAGGACAAACAGCTGGCCGGTCGTGAACCGAACAGCTGGCTGGGTGACAGTCTCCTCAGACAACGTGGGGCCACGGGTACCCCGCCCCCAGCGCTCACTGCCCAAGGAGCGCTGCCCTGCCTAGGAGCGGGCCCCCATATTCAGGCAACCTGCACCGCCCGTGCGGGGCGCGGAGAGGGCGGCGGAGAGGGACAAGGATGGGACGACAGACTGGCAGCCGGTGGGGGAGAGACGAAGACGGTGCCAGAGAACAGCGTGGCGGGCCAAGGAGCCCCGGGAGCCGGAAAACAGCTTTGGGGAGAAGGGCGGGGGCGGGAAACGGGGATGTCTATTCTCGAGCTGGGGGGGAGAAGAAGATAGGGGGCCGCAGAAAGGGGCAGGGAAGTGGGAATCGGCCGGGAACGCGGCGTCGGGCCGTGTGGGCGCGTCCCGGTCAGAAGCCACAATAGCAGCTCGTTAGCGCAGATTAAGGACTTTGTCAATTGCCACCGAAGGCTGCCCTGGGCGGATTAAATGCCTTTAAGTGTGCTGCTGGTGGGAGGGGGCAACTAACAAGTCCCCTCCCGGCACCAATCCCTCCTCTCCCAGGCAGAGGCGAAGGCGGGGGCTGAGACAGCGCGGGGCGCGCCTGTGGAACGTGGGCCCTCGGCCGCGAGCGCGGGCAGAGCGTGGAGCCGCTCGTACTCGCAACCGCCGTGGCCGCGGCAGCACCCGGCGGCGGCGGGGACCCCCATTCAGCCCGCGGGGCCGGGGCCAGCAGGGAGGAGGTGCCCGGGGGCTGGAGACTCCCAGGCTGAACGCAGTTGCCACGGGGTCCGGACCGGCGCCGGCCCCAGCCGCTGCCCAGCCCGGGTCTTGGGGTGAACACTCCGCCCTGAGCCTGGAGGGAGCCAGGAGGAGCGCAGCGCCCGCTCCCCGGAGACGCCCGACGGCCTGGCGGGGGCGCCCACGGGACCCGCCCGGGCGCCGCGCCGTGGGTGCACGGTGAGTTGGCGCGTGTCTGGCTCGGGAGGAAGTTTGTGCAGACTCGTCGCCGGGGCTTTTCAGGCTCCTCGGCGGAACCGGCAGGACCCGGGCTGCCAGTGGCTGCTCGCGCGCCTCCCGGCTGCCCCAATGGTCTGGGGCCGGCGCTCTGCCTCCTTTACATCTTGACATTGTGGAGGTGGAGTTTAACTCGCTCAGTCCGCCGTGTTTGTGCCTTGAGGGCGGGCATGGGGTGGGAAAACCAGAGGGAGCAAAATAAAAGGCAAAGAGAGTTCGAGACAAAAAGACACGGAGATTGAGAAGAAGGGAGGGAGGAAGGGAGGGAAGGGAGAAGGGAGGGAGAGGAGCGCGCAGGGGGAGGCGCGGGAGCGGAGCGGGGACGGCGCGCAGCGCGAACGGCGGGCTGGCGGTCGGCGGCTCTCGCGCTCCCGCTCCGGCTCCCGCTCCCGCCCTCACCCGCCCTCACCCCCGCACACACACCGGCGCACATACACACACTCAACACGCGCACGCCCGCTCGCCCGGGCCGCTCCGGCGCGGGGCATCGAGGCAGAGACCTGGAGGGCAGAGCGCGTCCCGGGCCCGAGCCCGCGCTCACCTCAGCGCCTTTGCGCTCCGCAGCGGCGCGCCTCGCCGGGCGCCCTCACCAGTCCTGCCGGAAGATGGTCAACGACCGGTGGAAGACCATGGGCGGCGCTTCTCAACTTGAGGACGGGCCGCGCGAGAAGCCGCAGGTACGCGCGGGTCCGGGGCACCCGGAGCATTGGGCCCGCGCTGGTGGCGAGTTGGAGGCGCCTCCAGCCCGCGGGGCGGGTGTCGAACCCGGGAGCTGGAGTTTGGGGCGCGCGGCGGAGAGGCTCAGGAGGACTGGGGCGGGGCGAACACCCTCCTCCGTCCCCGGCGGAGGCCTGAACTCCGCGTTTGGGGTGCGGATGTTCCCCTGCAGCTCCCCTGCAGGAGCCACGCCTGTGGGCCAGGGCCCCCTGCGCCCCCGGCAGAGACCTCTGGTGCAGACGCGCGCGGAGGAGTTGGGTGTGGGGGTGTAGGAGCTCGGCCCTTTAGTCAGGACAAATCCCCACACTCGCTGAGCCTCCGTTTCCTCCCTCTTTATAATGGGCGTCTTAATCACTTTCCAAGTCCCCACTCCAGGCGCGACCCGGTGCCAGACGCCTGGCACCAGTCACCTGAGCTTCGGGACCAGGACCTGAAGCCCTGGGTCTCCTCAGAATCCTCACGCCTTAGCCAGGGCCCGGCATGGAATAGGATATGGATAACTATTCTAGCATAGGACACTGGCTATCGTGATTCTCCAGCTTTCACGGTCAAGGAAAAGAAGGCTGAGAGGGTTGGCTCCTGCCCGAGGCCACTCGTTTCTGCTGGGATTTGAACACGGGTCTGTGCACTCTCCAGGGGCAGTGTGTGTGTAGGGGGTTGGAGAGTGCCCAGGGCTGTGCTCCTGGTTGGGGTTGAGGGCAGAGTGCCAAGGCTAGCCAGAGAAGGGGCTAGACACCGGAAGCTGAGACAGAGGGGCAGCCCCTGGGCCGCCCCAGGCGGGGTCGCCAAGGGATTGGGACAGGCAAGCTAGATGAGGAGGCCCTACTCACCAGGGAGAGGAAATAATGGGGCTGCCCGTTTTAAATTTTAAATTTCTCCCAGACAGATGTCATTGAGGAAGGAACAGTTCCTGTTTGCAGCGGCAGCAGGGGGCGGCGGGGGCAGGGCTTGGCGGCCCCTCACTCTCAGGAGCTGCAGCCTGCTCATACTTTCTGGAGTGACACTGCCATGGTGTGGGGATCCAGCCCTCTACAGTTTGCAAAGCCCTTTCCCATCCATCTGTACCACCTCACTTTCCACGGCAGTCCCACTTCACCCACCAGGGAACGGCAGCTCAGAGAGATTAAGGAATGTGCCCAGGTCAACAGCATGTTAGCAGGAGAGCTAGGATTTGAACCCAGGTTTGACCCCAAGCCTCTCCTGATGCCTCCTTGGGGGCAGGCTATCCTCCACTTCAGGGCAGGTCCACACCCAAGCTGTCCCCAGATAAAGAATCGCCTTCTGCTGAGATCTGACTTTCTCCCCTCTTAGCAAGAGCAGTCCAGCTCCCGGACTTGTCATTCAAGGCCATCCCAAGCCTGGCCCATTCTCCCTTCCCGTTAGTCCCCTTACAGGTACTGACCATTTCCCAACCCCAGCCCCCATACCAGGCTGTCCCATCTCCAGACCTTTGCTCATCTCATCTTGTTGGCACCACCAAACTCCCCAACACATATACACACACAAGCCATCACTCGGGAAATCGCTGCATATACTTCAAAACTTAGCTCAAATCTTCCTCAAATGCCACCTCCTCCAGGAAGCCTTCCCTTTAGGCCAGCAGATGTGCCATGAAGACCCTGCAGCATTTAACCTATACCTCTCAGCTGCCTTTATCTCACTGCCTTGTACCCGAGCCCCGAGTCCCCATTAGGAGCTCCCATTCCTGGGTCTCCCCTTGGACCCACGCCCTGGCCCTTCCATGCAACATGTGAAAGAGTGGAGGGGCATTTGCTGAACTGAACTTCATGAAGTCCTGGTTAGGAGCAGCCATGGGAGGGAAGCCAGCAAGTGCTGCTGTGTCTCAAGGGGAGGTGGCTTCTGGGGTATCTGTTTGATACTTATGGCCTTCTGGGCCAGGTTCAGCCTCCTGCTTCTCCGTGGGGACTCCAGTTTCCACCAGACCAGAGCCCAGCTGTCAGCTCCCTGGCATTGGAGGCAGAGGAAGGCTGTGGCCCTAGGGTCCTGGGCCAATATTAAACACTACCTCTTCTCCCCACCCTCTTGGAGAAACATGCTGTCCCCTGTACCAGTTCTAGGTTTATTTGAAACTTTAGACAAGAGACAAGGCCTTTCCTGTGTCCACTGTTGAAGGAGGGAGCCTTGTCTAACCTGCCAACATCTGGGTTTGCCCTCCCCTTCTCTTCTCCCTCATTTCTAGTGTCATCTAGGCCATTGACATGCTGTGTGACTCTGGGTAAGTTATCCCCCTCTCTGGGCCTGGCCTTTGTCCTCTGTAAAATGGGAACAGCAATCTCTGCTTCCTTCTTCTTTCACAAGTGGTATTATTAGGGTGAACTGCAATACTGGTGTGTGCTGCAAACTGTAAAGCATGGTGCACCTGTAAGGAGGATCATGTTCAAAGCACCTTGTCCCCTTTCACAGGTTGTCAGTGTTCTGGTCTTTCCTCTGCCTACCAGGGAATCTCATCATTCAGCTCCTACTAGAAGGGCAGGCCCTGGTTGTGTAATGTGCACTTCTTCCAGGGAAATAAACGCTGATGCCACACTCAGCACCAGTTGGTCTCACATCTACATCTTCCATGACTTAGTATAACCACCTGGGAGGTTGACAGCAGGGATGATTAACCCATTTGACAGATGAGGAAATCAAGACTAAGAAAGCTGGAGCTGGGACCTGAATCTGGGTCCTCCTGGGCAGCAGATGAGCACCTCTGTAGGAAGATGAGAGGAGGAGAGGCTCTGGTGGCAGGGCTGTGTGGCTCTCGGGGCACTGACAGCACCCACTGCCAGTCCAAGTGCTGCCGCTTCTGGGGACTGCCTCGGGCTGGCTCTGTCCCAGCCCTGTCTGGCCTAAGCACCTTATTTGCTCGGTGACCTTGAACCAGGTGCCCTACTTTCTTAGAGTATCCCTTCTCTACCTGCAAAAACGAAGAGGGTCTCACATCCTTGGGGCGGGAGATGATGGTGAAATGATCTTTGCCAGGAATTTGGAGCGGCTCCGATGAAAAGATCTAGAAATAGACATGATTTTTCTAGTCCCTGAGTGTGGGGCAGGAAGTCACCTTGTAAACGCCTCCTCCAGGGGGCTGTGCTGCTGAACAGTCCTCAACCCACACTGCCCCACAGGAAGGTCGACCTTTGTGGTTCAAAACCAACCATCCCAAGCAGGTGTTTGTTCTCTAATACTTTAAAAATGTCCTAAAAACATTCCAGAAAGAAAAAAAAATTTCATTGGGAAGTTCTTCCTGATGTCTAACCTAAATCCCTTCTGCATTTAATTCATTCAACAACTATTTATAGAATCCTTACCTTGTGCTAGGAGATACAGACATGAACCTGGCAGATACGGTCTCAGCCTCAGGGAACTTAAAGTCTCATGGAGGAAACAAACTCACAAGTCAACTATTATTAAAAACCATGAGGGGCGCTATAAGGGAAAAGATACACCCCTTTTTCCACTTGTTCCCTGAGGTTTGGTTGAAGTCACCAGATAGTCACTGTGTTAAGCATGGGGAAGGAGAGTGATAGAACAGAAGCAGGGGACAGTCAAGGGATTACAAGTCAAGGACTCCTTCCTTCACCTGTCGTTTCCCGAGACCCTCCTCTGGGTCCCAGCCCTGCCCCATGGAGCTCTCTAGGCCACTGGTGTGGGCTGTAATTGGAGGCCAGGGGCTAGGAGTTCAGAGGAGTCTCCTGGCTCGGCCAGGGTTGGGGTGCGGTGAGGAGGTGATGTTGAAGCCAAGACCAAGTCAGATGCAAATGGATAGTTCCAGAGGAGGGAACAGCATGTGCCAAGGGAGATCAAGGCATGTTGGGAGAATGAAAGGAGACCAGGGCAGCCAGAGAGAACAAGACGGGGCATGGGGCTGGCGAGAGATGAGGCTCAGGGAGCAGGAGCCTGCGGCGTGCCCTAGGCCGAGAGGATCTGCAGGGCCTCTACCCGAGGCCTTGGTAGCCCTGGAGGAGTTTAAGTGGGGCAGTGTCCTGGCCTGCTCTGCTCTTAGGAAAGGTCCTCGGGTGCTGTGTGAACGGTTCAGCCCGGCTGGGAGGCAGCGAGGCCATCATCAGTGACTTAGGGGCAGGTGATGGGGCCTGGACCGGGGCAGGAGAGGGAGCGTGGGCAGAAACAGATGAGGGGTCAGAGGGATTGGAGGAGGAGTGGATGGTGACTGGCTGCATGTGGGGGTGAGAGGGGAGCCCAGGGCAGCACCCAACTTTGGACGGGGCAGCTGGTGCCACCCACTGGATTGGGAAGCTCAGGAGGGCTCGGGTGTGGGGCAGAAAGATCCTGGTTTGGGCAAGAGGCCTGAGTGCTCTGTCCAGGAGGCCAGTGGCTGTGGGGGAGGGGGAGGGAAAGACCCTCACAGGAAACATCTGGAGACCCCCCAGAAGGGGTCCAGAGCTGAGTGCTCCCTGGAGAGTGAGAGAGCCTGGGTAGCTTGGGGGCCTCCAGGAGGGGGACATTGAGGGCAACTCCTGTCCCTTTGTCCCCTGGGACATCTTCACTCCTCTCAGGACCCTCCCAGTGGCCTGAGGCTTCAGGTGCCCCTCAGCATGGATTCCGTTTCAAAGGCCCAGCAGGGGTGGGGGTCTTCCTCAGAGCTTATAGCAGAAGCCTGCTGACCTTTCCCTAAGACCCTGGAACCTCCAGATAAAAGGAGAACCACCAGCCCTCACCCCCAGGGGGACTCCAGGACCCAGGGAGTCAGCGTTCAGCCCAGGCCGTGCCAGCAGGCGTAGCCTGGGGAGAGGTGAGGAGCAGTGCCCCCAGGGGCGCCCGGCTGGGGCTGGTCTGATCCGCCCACCCTCCCCACTGACCCCGCAAGCTGCACCCGTGGCTCTGTGCTGAGGGCCCCTGCCAGGCTGCCCCAGACCACACTCACCGCCCTCGTGACGAGCAGCTGTCCTGCCTTTGGCCAGAGCGCTCGTGGGATACCAGGGCAGTGGCGCACACCTGCATCCAGCCTCGCCCGGCTCCCCCTGGAAGGAGGGCAACTTGCTTCTTTCCACTGTCATCCAAGGAGTATGATCTGTCAGTCCTTCAGGGGAAGAAGGGGAGGATACGGACTGGGGAGGACCCTAACTCCTGAGCCCACCTTTCCTCCGCCAGACCCCCATGGCTACTCCTGGAGGCTGGGGACTCAGGACGCAGCCTCAACAGCTGTCACCCTGCGATTGGGACATCTCTGGGGCTTCATGCCTCCTGCCTCCACCCTGGCACGAACCCATCTGGTCCTCAGCCTGGCCAGGGCTTCCTAGGTAGCCACTGACCCCAGGCTGGGTCCTGGGGGTCACACTGGGAACGAAGCCAGGTCCCTCCAGCCGGGAGCTCACGCAGGTGGTTAGTGGCGGGAGGGAAACTTAAACCAGGTCTCCTCTGCCAGGGTCAGGTAAACCTTCCTGGTCTCCCTGCTCCTTGTCCTGGAGGGGCAGGGGCTTCTGCATGGATTGCCCACCACCCTCTGACCCCAGGCTCTGCACTCTTCTCCAAAGGCTGAGTCATAAGCTCCAGCCCCACACCTAACTCTGGCTTACCTTTATTATCTTGGGCAGATTTCTTGGTGAGGCATGTAAACGACAGCCTATAAAGTGATCAGTCCATCTTTAAGGTGGTCTCTGAAGACGAATTCTCCTCTGCTGAGTGGGCTGTTTCATCTCCAAGCTCCACCGTCCCCTTGCCCCTCCACCTTTTCTCAGCGGACACCCCCCCACACACCCCAGCTTTCTCCAGCCCCTCGCCTCATCTGTGCCTCTGCCTTCCCACCAGGACCAGGGGCGTGCCTGGAAGGAGGGTGGCCGAGAGGTCTGGGGTCCTGGAGATGCTGGCCTCTGCCAGATCAGCCCCCTTGCCAGCTGGGAGACCTTAATGCCACACGGTCTAAGGATGTGGCTCTGAGCTGCTCGGGGCAAGGTGCCTCTCCAGATGTATGTATGCGGGGAGCGGGCACGGCAGGGGCTTGCTGACACAGGGATTTGTCTCTCACATCCCAGTCGTGCTTTAGGCAGAGGGGAGAGCAATGTCGGATCACACAGAAAGTAGCCTTGGCACAGGTGGGTACAATTCTGGAGTCACCCAGCGCTGGGTACAAGTGCAGGCTCTATCACTGCTCCCTGTGTGACCTTGGGCGAGGGCCTTTCTTTCTCTGAGCCTTGGTTTTCCCATCTGCAAAATGAATTCAACCCAAGTGTCAACCACTGGGGGTTATTTGACGGGAATGTGGTGTAAGGAACAAGGAACGACAGTGGTCAGGTGATGGCAGACGGTCTGGAAGCTGCTGACCCACAGGGGGCTGGGTCTTGGGGTGGCCCTGAGGTGGCCTTCATTCCACGCCACTATCAGAGGTGGGCATAGAGTCAGAAGCTTTGGGATCCAGGGCTCAGCCGGGAGGTCATGAGCCTCCACCAGGCCAAGTGCTGCAGGTCCCAGGAGCGCCCGCACCTCTGCCTCAGGGCAGCATTGCCACAGAGAAGCCATCTAGTCCATCTGCCCTCCCTCCCTCCCTTCCACCCAACAGTAAGCCATCAGGACTGCTCTGTGCCAGGCAGCAGACAGGATCTGTTGACCAGGTCCCTGCCATCAGGGGCCTCACAGTCCAGGGCAAGTTTCCTGGACCTGATCAGCCCCAGTCCCCAGAAATTGTGTCCACAAACTTTAATCAGATTCCCGAAGGGATCTGCACCCTTTTAACCTTAAGAGGTTAAGGACCACAGTCCATGGGACATGAACTCCTATGGGCAGGGGCCAGGTCTCACTTGTCCACTGCTGTCTCCTCAGGACATAGCCCAGAGCCTGGCTCATGGTGAGCCCTGGTCAATGTCACATGGATGTTTGAATGAATGAATGAAGTCAAAGCCGATGAATATCAGTCTTGATAAGCACCATCATAGGGGAGCAGAGAGGACTGTGGGAAAATGCAGGAGGAGCTTCTCCCAAGCTGGGGGTAGGGTGGGGCGGGAAGTACAGACACAGTCGAGGAAGGCCTCCTGGAAGAGGTGTCTCCACTGAGACCTGAAGGGAGAGAACAGAGTAGGCTGGTGGTGGGAGGGGAGCAGTGGAAGCGGGATGCTCCAGGCAGAGGGGGAGTTAATGCATTCAGGTCTGGTTGTTTGTACAGGTGTGTGTTCCCCAAGGAGCCTGGGCCATGTGTGGAGAGACGAGGGGAGGGCACTGAGCTCTGGGGGTACCATCGTTGCAGGGACAGGCCAAGGAATTCTCTCCCTCATCTTGCCAGCAAAACAGATCCCTTCCTGTCCACTGGCACCTCAACCCTGTTTCCCGCTTCTTTCCTTGGTACCGGGTAGAAGATTCAGGAATTACTTGTAGAATTTGAAATTATGGGGAAAAAGCTGATTGCTCTACCATATTTTCTCAGTAGTAAGATGCAATGGTGTAAGAGGCATTTTATGTATCATTAAGAAAGAAAAAAAGCTGTCAATTACAACAGTAAGAAGTCCCCCAGTGTCAGAAGTGTTAAAATGTGAAAAAAGAGCAAGTGCATCTCAGCACCCATGACACAGAGAAATAACACTTTGGGTAGGAGAAAAATCACTTCCAGATGCAGTGTGCACATTGACCATGAGATAATAAAAACTGCTAATATTTGTTGCACACACACAATGTGTCAGGCACAGCTCCAAGTGCTTTAATATACTAACTCATTTAAAGATGCATCTCAAATTCAGAATGTTTTAAGTGTGTCTTAGAGTTGAGGAAATTCTGTTGTAGAGGGTGCCTGGGAAGGAGGCTGGAGTCGGAGCTCAGATTCCGGTTTGTGCAGTGACTCTGGCCAGCCCCTTGCCCTCACTGGGCCTCAGTTTCCCCCTGTGTAAAATGCTCAGTGGCTGCCCTCCAAGTCCCTTTGGACTGTGAATGATTCGGTCCAGAGGATCTGGGCCGGCAAAAGCATTTGCTCCTAAGTTGTGGCGCCCCCTGCGGGTTGGGCGCCCACCAAGTGCTTTAGGAACCCCTCCTCGTCTGAGTACATGGTTCAGCTTCCTTTGCTGTCAGGACCCTGTGTGAGACTGGCCAGACCCGATTTTCCCCACGCCTGCCCTGCCTCCGTTCATTCCCTGTTCTGGGACTCGCAGCCGCCTGCTGCCCCAGCCCTAGCTCTTGCCTCTCCTGGAGGCACCACAGCCCAGCTGTTTGGTATTTGTCCTGCCAGGGGCCTGCTCTGTGAAGAGAGAGAGGAAGGGGGAGTGAGCTGCTCCGGCAGCCACTCTGCCCTTGGGACTGGGAGCCAGTCCGGTGGGACCTGCAGAGGACCCGTGGCATGTGGCTGCTCCACAGGGAAGGACCTCAGCACTCACTGCCCCGAGGCACTCATTCCTCTGTGACAGTGTGAAGATTTTTAACCTCGAGGCTGTCACCATTACAGCTCCATGTAATCTCACTAACCAGGAGGGGTGGGTGTCATTGTTACCCCCATTTGACAGGTGAGGAAACTGAGGCTCAAAGAGGTGAGAGCTTGAAATGGCAGCACAGGGACCTGCACCCAGTCCCACCTGGCTGCAGAGTCTGAGTCTTCACCTCTAGCCTGACCAGACCCGGGAGGGTTCCAGGGATAGTGCCCACCTCCTGCCCCCCTTCTGAGTCCCCAGTCTCTCCCCAGCCCACCCAAACCTCAGTGCCTCAGTGCCTATGAGGCCAGCGAGGAGCACCCGGCTTTCAGTCCCTCTTGCCTTGATAGTTCAGGCGGGAGTGGGGACATTCCTGAGCGCAGACACTGTGTCTGCAGTTTTGTGTCCCCCCCCATATGGCCTACAGGAGCAAAGGTGACTGGAGGAGGGAGGGGCTGCACAACTGGCCGAGGGGTCACTGTGCCCACACCACGTGGGGCAGGGCAGGGGCAGCCCCAGGACAGGAGCCGCTCTCCATCGGTCAGTCCCTTTTTCACTCCCTCCAGCTCTGTCTGCTTGTATCTCTCCCCCTGTGTTTCTCACTCACTCACTCTCCCTGTATCTTTGAGCGTGTCCTTGTCCCTCTGCCACTCCCTCCCCCCACCCCCAAAAAGAGGGTCCTCTGAGCTTTCTCTGAGGCCCCATCTCAGGGGCTGCCTGAACCCTCCCCCTGAGCGGAGCCCAAGGCCAGGCCTGCCTCTAATGCTGTGCCCCTTCTGTCTGCCTGTCTGTCCGTCTCTGTGTCCACGTGCCCCGGGCCGGCCCGCAGAGGCCGAGCTGCGGCTATGTGCTGTGCACGGTGCTGCTCTCCCTGGCTGTGCTGCTGGCCGTGGCAGTCACCGGCGCCGTGCTCTTCCTGAACCACGCCCATGTGCCCGGCACGGCCCCACCACCCATCGTCAGCACTGGGCCGGCCGGCGCCAACAGCGCCCTGGTCACCGTGGAGAGGGCCGACAGCTCGCGTCTCAGCATCCTCATTGACCCCCGCTGCCCTGACCTCGCCGACGGCTTCGCCCGCCTGGAGGGCGCCCAGGCCTCGGTGCTGCAGGCGCTGACTGAGCACCAGGCCAGGCCACGGCTGGCGAGTGAGCAGGAACAGGCGCTGCTGGACGCGCTCGCCGACCAGCTGCCCCGGCTGCTGGCCCTGGCCTCGGAGCTGCAGGTGGAGTGCGTGGGGCTGCAGAAGGGGCACGGCACCCTGGGCCAGGGGCTTAGCGCCCTGCAGAGCGAGCAGGGCCACCTCATCCAGGTAAGGGGCAGGGTCTGGGCAATGGTGCGGGGTTGCTGCCACCACATGCTGGCCCTGGGCTGGGCGCTTGATGACCACGACCTCCCTTAATCCCTAAGTGGCTTGGGACATAGAGGCTGGGATTTTTCCATTTACATATGTGCAAATGAGGCTCAGAGAGGTGATGTCTCTTACCCAAGGCTACACAGCTGCTGAGAAGCCGCTCAGGGTCTCAAACCATTTTTCTCCTGCCGGGCTGTCCTGGTGATTCTGGGTATTTCTGTTGTACTCTGTGGCATCGAACAGTCAGGCCAAATCCAGGGCTTGAGGGCCTTCCCAGGCAATCCCAGATGCAGATGGGATTCCGGGGAGGCAGGACGTTGCCCCCATCAATAGACAAGCAAATCGGGGCTGTAAGAGGGGATGTCACATGGCTGGTCAGTGGCAAGCCCTTGCCCCAGCTGCCCCCAAGCCAAGAGTTACACCCCTTCTCCCCACTCCCCTCAGCTCCCTGCCAGGTAATGCCCATCGCTTCCCAGGAAGGTGCCAACCAGACCCTTAGCCGGTCACAAACCACCTCCTCCCCCTCTGTCCATCCCCACCCCCAAGCCAAGCCAGGTCTCAGCAAGCCCCAGTGAGGCCTGGGTGAAGTTTGCAACATTGGCTCAGAGACCACACCCAGGGCATCAGCAAAAATTTCCCCTTTCTAGGATCAGGGATTTAGAACCTACTCATCTGCCTTCTGCCATTTTCCAGAAGGGAGAACCGAGACCCAGAAAGGGATGGTGATTTGTACAAGGTGCAGTGGCCAGGTCAGGCCTGGAATCTGGCCTCCCTGCACCACGCCACTGCTGTGACTCGGATCCTTAGCAGGTGCGGGGCAAGTCCCCTCCCCCCACCAGCCCCTCCGACTCGCCCACTGGACCCCAAGGATGACCAGACCGTCTAGTCACCCAACAGCTCGTGAGCGGTGGGCCCGTCCCCTCCCTCTGAAGGCTGCAGCTGGAGAAATTACAGTTCTCATCACCCTGTCTGGGTGACTGATGGGCAGGCAGCTTCCTGCTCCCGGGGTGGGGTGTTGAGCCAGTCTTCCTGCTGCCCCTGTGCCTGCATCTTCCTCAGCCGTCGTCAGCAGGGCTTGGCTTCCTGAGAGATTTAGGCCCCCACCTCACTCCTCAAATCTCTCAGCCCTCGGTCGGCTTAGGCCCAGCCCACAAATGTGCTCACCCTGACAGCTGGCCTGGAGAGGGCCTCAGAATCCCCCTGCCCCACAACCTGCTCAGAGGCGTAGAGCTGTTCCTACAAAACTAATAGCCTTCCTGGAGCCCGGGAGTGCCCTGGCTAACCTGATAAATTTACATCTCCAAGAATGTTTAATTTGACTCATTCCACACAGACTCAGGATGATTTCCGAGACGATTTGTCTTTGTGTCTTGTTCACAAGCAGCCAGCTGTGGCTCCTAACTCCCTTTCTCTAAGTTTCCCAGAGGCTCAGCTGACCAGCACACACTTGGGCTTCGCAGAGCGAGAAACCCTTTGGGCACCCTGAGTCAGAACTGCCAGAGACACTTGTTGAAAGGCAGGCTCCTGGGCCCCATCCCCAATCCCCTGGGCCCCAGTTGGCCTGGTGGGAGTGAATCTGCAGTTGAGCCAGTCCTGGGCGATTCTCCCGTGCACGGACATCTGAAGCCGCCGGGGTGGGAGCAGACGGCGGAGAGGTTTGGCCCTGGATGGTTCCAGTCACAGGCCTGGGATCCGGTCCAGGATCCCCCACGTACCAGCTGTGGGACCTCAGGCAGGTCCCTTCCCCTCTCTGTGCCGCGTTTTCTCTGTAAAATGGGGACCACACAGATGGGATGCTGTGAGCTCCCTGGCTCTACAGGGCTGGCCTGTCCACATCATCAGGATCTTTTATTATTATGGTGGAAATTGTAAACGCAAGTTGAAAGTGACAGGGAGATGCCATTTAAAATCCCCTTTGAAATAGTAACGCGGGGAACCACCATTTGCCAAGCCCACATTGTTTGTGGCAAGATAACCCCAGCAGGTGAGGCTGGCCACTCCTTTCTACAGACGGGCAGCGACACGCCTGGGTTAGGCCCAGTCACATCTACCGGGGCCCGAAGCAGCCAGTCTGATTTTGCTGGCTCTAAAAGGCTGCCCGGTTCTCTGGGGCGTCTGCCTGGGCAGCCCAGCGAGCAGGGACAGACTTTCCCCACTAATTTGGGTCGTGTTTAATATGAACATTTTCAACTTTAATCATTTGCTCGTTTAAATTGAGGTCTTTCCTGCCCGTTAGCAAGAGGGGGCCGTGACAGTTTCTCACGTGTATCTTGACTGCGCTCAGCCTCGGTGGCTAGGCAGGACCGAGAGGTGCCGTTTAAAGCACCAAGTACTGAGCCCACCCCAATGGCCACTGCAGGGAAGCACAGGGAGAGACCCAGCACCCTGCCCCACCTCCCCGCCTGCCTCCCCTCCTCTGCCCCCCAGGCTTCCACCCTCTGCATCACCTGCTTAGCAGAGGGGAAACTGATAGGGAAGCCAAAGGCTTTGCAGGGCCCTCGGCTCCAGATGAGGCGCAGAATCATATCTTGTAAGCCGCTGGCACCGTGTATTTCTATTTTCCTTCCTCAATTGGGCTATTACCTGGCCGGCAACAGGTCCTGTGCATAAAGGCCCAGCGAGCTCCACGCTGGCTGGCTGGCCAGCTGCAGTCTGTGCGCGACCCTGCCTCCCCTCCACCGGCCCCGCAGGCGGTGGGCCCAGCTGAGAGGCCCCAGGAAACAGCGCTGCACTTGAACCAGCCGCGGTGGCAGGAGGGGTGGGGTGGCAGTGATGAAAACAACGCTTAGGAGCGCTCGGGACCGACCACGTTATCACAGCCCCTCCCCCCCACCCTGAAAAACTGGTCTCATTTCCCTGGCTTACAGAGGAGACCGAGGTTCAGTTCTCTCACTCCCCGGGGTCACATGGCTGAGTGCGGGAAGGGGTTGGAGTCAAAAGCCAGGCAGGCAACACAGCTTGAGTCCAAAACATGGCTCCCAGCGCTGCCCTAGCCCCAGCCCCTAGCCCGGCCTTGCCGCTCAGCGGCCACAGCCCTGGGGAAGTGGCCTGCGTCCTGGTCCCCGTGCTATCGTTCACCCTCAGGGACCACTCCTCCTGGGCCTCGGTTTTCCCATCTGTAACAAGGGGACGACAACTCAAGGCCCACCCCATGCGGCACTGGGGAGGGTCCAGTGAGGTCATGGACATCACAGAGCCAAGGAATGCCAAAGTGATGTTGGTGCGGGGGCGTGGAATGGGGTGGATGGGGTATCGTTATGCTCATTCCCAAGCCCGGGGAGCTCCCGGCCCCACCCCAGGCTCAGGGTTCCCACCTGTCAAGTGCAGATCAGTCATCCCTGCCTTCTCCACCTTGTTGGGGCATCAGAAAAGACTGCAGGGTGAGGATGCTTTGTAACCCGGAAAGTGCCGGACAAATTCACATAAGGAGACAGACTGTGCACCGAGTGCCCCCAGCATGGGCCTGTGCTGTGCCGGGACTTCCCAAATGGTTTTGCTGGTTCCCATAACAGTTCAGCCAGGGAGGTCACAGTAGCACCTTTCTCAGTTAAGGAAATGTGCTATGGTTAAGCCACTTGCCCAAAGTCATGTAACTGCTAAATGGATGAGTCATCTAACTGCTGCATGAAACCCAGGTTTGCCTGATGCCAGGTGCTTCCTCTACCTGCACAGCAGGCCCTCTGCCAGTTCACCCTCACCTAGGCTGAATGCACAGAAATGGCCAAAGAACAGAGCCAGGGGCCCCTCAGTCCTCTGAGGGCTCGTGGTCCCAGACCAGCAGGCTCCATCAGAGCCCAGATGACTACCTGGAACAGGGATCCGGGCCAGAGCAGGGCTGGGGCTGCCACTGGCCAGGAGCCCACCTCTGCCTTGGGGGAGGGCACAGAAGGTACAGGAAGGCATCCTGGCAGGTGACATGCCAGTGCCCCCCCCCTCAGGGTCCCCCAGAGCCCCTGCCCACCTCTACTCACACCCTGTGCTCTACAGATTCTCTCTGAGAGCCGAGGCCACCTGGCTCACCTGGTAAACTCCGTCGGCGATGTCCTGGACGCCCTGCAGAGGGACCGGGGGCTGGGCCAGACCCGTGTCAAGGCCGATCTTCAGAGGGCGCCTGCCAGGGGATCACGGCCCCGGGGCTGTGCCAATGGTGAGGGGGCTGTCCACCTCCAGTGACATGGGTGCCAGGCCCTGGGAAGCGGGGAGCTCGGGTGAGATTTGCCCTGCAGTGAGACACCGGGGACCCCAAGCTGGTTCCATGGCTGCCTGTGCTTTGTCCCTCCAGCCCCCACCCCACTCGACCACTGTGCCAACCCCTTTTGTTTCCTGAGGGTTCCCTATGGGCTGGGCATCACCAAGCAAGTCATCTGCACCCACCCATGGAGCCCTCTCCCAGGGAGGAGAGCGAAGCTCTGAGAGGGTCGTTAACCCAAACTCACACAGGGAGCAGCAGAGTCAGGGCTTGAACCCAGGTCTGACTCCAAGACCTGAGTTCGCAACGACACAAGGCTTTGCAGGGTGGACAGAGGTGTCAGCCCCAGTGACAGTGTGAGAGAGAGGGAGGTGGGCGGGACACAGGGACCTGGGCCCCACAGCCCACGACCAGCCACCCTAACGGGCTGTCCTGTGTCAGGCGCTCGGCCGCGGGACTGTCTGGACGTCCTCCTGAGTGGACAGCAGGAGGATGGTATTTACTCCGTCTTCCCCACCCACTACCCGGCCGGCTTCCAGGTCTACTGTGACATGAGCACTGACGGTGGCGGCTGGACGGTGAGTCTCTGGGCCTTGTGGTCGGCTCAGCCAGGCCCCGGCTTCCTGGCGGCCCTGCGAACAGGGCAGACCCTGGGGCGACCAGAAGGCTGTCCATGTAGATGAACCCAGGGTGTTCAGGGCAGCCTCTCACCCAGCCCTGCCCCGACCCCCTTCTGCTCCAGCCTCCCACAAACCTGGCCGTAATCTCATCAGTGACCTCCACCCCCACAGAAACCTGAAATGGGGAAATGTGGAGTAGGTGAGTGGCCCACAGACATTTGACGTGTCACCTATCAACGGAGCCATCTGTGCTCCCTGAGCCCGCAGCCCTCCCTGAATTCACAGCAGTTCTCGCAGGGGTTGTGCAAGGCAGGGCAGGGTGCTGGGATGAGACCTGGTACAGGAACCTATTGCTGATGTGAGTTCGGGGCCAACACGTTGGATGCCTTTTTTTTTTTTTTTAACCTTTATTGTGGCAACATACATATAACACAAAATTTCCCATTTTAACCATTTTAAAGTGTGCAAGTCAGTGGTATTAATTACATTCACAATGTCGTGTTTCCATCCGCAGCGTCCATTATCAAAACTTTCTCATCACCCCAAACAGAAACTCTATCATTAAGCAGTAATTCCCCATCCCTCCCATTACCTCTAATCTGCTTTCTGTCTGTATGAATTTGCTTATTTTAGGTATTTCATATAAATGAAACCATATGCTATCTGTCCTTTTGTATCTGGCTTATTTCACTCAGCATGTTTTCAAGGCTTATCCATGTTGCAGCAGGTATCAGAACTTCATTCCTTTTTATAGCCAAGTGATATTTCATTGTAGGTACGTATCACATTTTGTTTATCTGTTCATCTGCTGATGGACACCTGAGTTGTTCCCACCTTTTGGCTATTGCAAATGCTACAAACATTGGTGTACAAGTATTTGTTCAAGCTCCAGTTTTCAGTTCTTTGGGGTATGCACCTAGGAGTAAAATTCTTGGGTCACTGGTAATTCTGTGTTTAACTTTTTGAGGAACTGCACCATTTTTCATTCCTACCAGAAATGTACCGGAGTTCCAATTTTTCCACAGCCTTGCCGACACTTGTTATTTTCTGATTTTTGTTGTTGTTGATGATAGCCATTCTAATGGGTATGAAATGGTATCTCATTCTGGTTTTGATTTACATTTTCCTCATGGCTAATGATGTTGAGCATCTTTTCATGTGCTTGTTGGCCATTTGTATATCTTCTTTGGAGAAATGTCTATTCAAGTCTTTTGCCCATTTTTAAATTGGGTTGTTTGTTTTTTTGTTGTTGTTGTTGAGTTAGTGCTTGACTTTTTGAGTTATCTATTATTTGCATGGAGATGGGCCTTCCTGAGCATTCGAGAGGGGTGGGGGGTGGCACATGGAGTGTGGGAAGGATTGCTCCTGGCTGGGGGCATGGGAGGGAGTGGAGATGGTGAGAGCTGCTCACTGTGCCCGTGTGGGAGAAACAAAGGGGGGACGCAGCTGCTTGAAGTAGAGGCCCCTGCTGCTTCCTGGTGAGCAGCTATTGTGATTTCCTTGGGCCTCCTGGCTCCCGTCTGGGTGGGACGCTGTGGGCAGTGAAAGGTCCGTACCATTAATTGAAGGGCAGGGGAAGGACAGCTACAGGTGCCCCTGACATTGCCCTGGAGCTGAGAGAGAGGGAGTGGGCCAGAGGCCCCTGGTTTGAAAACCTCGCAGGGAATCTCCAGACCTGCAGTTGAGAAGCCCCTTCTAGGGCAGGGGCCAGATAGTCAATATTGTAGGCTGGGAGCTATCGAGGGTGTTAGAGGAGCAGTGGGAATGAGAGCTGTGCTTCAGGAGCCTTAAGCTGAGTGTGTGTATCCTTGGGCGGGAGCAGGGAGAGGAGGGAGGAGGCGACACCCTCGTTCCGTCGATGGTGATCTGTCCTGCTGTGGGATCTCGGGCAAGTTACTTCAATTCTCCAAGCTTCAGTTTCCTCAGCTGTCAAGTGGGGATACACACCTGCATAGTTGGAGGTCTTCACTGCAAGCCCTAAAGCAGCTGATTTAAGCAGAAAAGGAATGTACTCAAGGGACACTGGGAGGCCTGAGACACCAGCTCAGAGCCCGCAGACCAGGCCACGGGTGGGCCTGGTGAGAAGCCCACTGAGCAGGGCTGCTGCCACCGAGCATTGGACACAGCTAACCCTGGACATGGTCACCCCGCCAAGGTCACAGCTGGGGCCGGCCTGAGGCACAACTCACTGTTACCTCTGAGGAGGTTCCCTTTGTCTCTGTGTAGCTTCCCCAGCTCTTGATTCAAAGTCACTGGGGGAAAAAAGAAGAAAAAAGAAGAAAAAAAATCCCAAAAAAACCACACAGTCACTGGGAGCCTCTGATGGTGAGCCTGGGTCACATGCCATTAGGGAAGCTGGGAAACCAAAGAGCTGGCATTTTTAGCAGCTGTGGTGGGAGTTGAGCTGTGTCTCCTATCGAACCTCAGAAGATGGGAATTCTCTGTAGGAAGAATGGCCAAAAAGTCACTGGTCCACTTTGGCCCTGCATGGGTGGCCCTTCCATTACCAAATGCTTGTGGAGCGTTTAGCACAAAACCTGGTTCAGTGACTGTTTCCAAGTGAGCTGCGCCCTGAGCAGCTCAGCAGTGACCAGGATGCACCGGACCTCAGCCCTCTCCAAGCTCCCTGTGAGACGGAGGACCCCCACCCTGGCCCAGGAACAGTGATGGGGACATGAAGCAGCGGGAGCTGGGGGCTCATCTGCTTCCAGACTTGCCCAGGTAGAGCTTCCCAGTCTCTGACCTTGGCACTTGGGCATGAAGGGAGGCCGGCAGGAAGCCTCGCTTTCTCACCAAGGAGCTCGGCATTGACTATTTTTAGCATATTGATTTCTGGGCCTACACATGTTCAGGGGAGTTTAACTTGATATAAAACAAGTGACTGAGTAGAAGAGAAGAGAGGGAAGCCTGGTGAGGGGGCTACTGGTGGGCCGCGGGCGGGGGCAGCCGGAGGAGTTTTGAAAGAGGTCAGCTGTCCTGGGTGAGGCATGAGTGGGGCGGGCCGGAGGGGCGAGGAGAGCTGACAGGCCCACCATTAGGAGCCAGCGAGAGAGCAGACAAGAATCCCCCGAAGACCCCAAAGACAGACATACCTCTAACCCTGCCTCCAGGCTCCAGAGGAGAGCTTTTAATGCGCTGGCTCCGTGGCTGGGGGTTAAAGGCTCTTTCGTTTTCCTCTCTCCAAGAACATCTGAGTTATGGCATCTGCCTCCGAAACCCTCCGTGGGCAGAGCAGTGTGACGCAGCAGCCGCAGCTCAGCGTTAAGGGGTAGGACAGGCTACCTGAAAGACGGAGGCGCCGGGCGAGGTCATGTAGCCTTCACTCCGGTGGACTTGAAACCAGCATCTGGAGAAGTCAGTCAAGCTTTGGGCTGGGAGGTGGGTCGTTCCAAACACTTGGGATTCAGGGGCGAGGAGAGGAAAATCAATGAAGAACCTTCGTGCTCAGACTCCTGGGTCTGGGGGCTCTGGGCCCTGAGAAGCCGCTGAAGAAAGGCCGTGGGAGTCTGAGAAGTGCTTGCCTGGCCAATAAACGTTAATATCCATTTGGGCTTCTGTCAAGAGCAATCTTTTGCCAAGTACCCACAGGCATCTGTCAGGATCACCGCCCTGCCACACAGAATCTCTCAGAAACTCAATTGTTGTTTGGGAGGGAGCTGGCCGCCGCCTCTCTGGACCCTGAGACCATCCATCCTCATTAAACCCCACATCCAAACTGCCAGGCCTCAAGTGCCAACACCGGATCATCCTCCCTGGTAGACAAGCCACCTGGAGCGGTGCCCCCAGAGACCCTGGGACTGGACACTCCAACCAGAGCCTACATCCCAGAGTGGACGAGGATATGGCTCTGTAGCCCTGCCCACCCAAGAGGCACTTTACAGTTTATATACCACTGCTCCACCTGGCATTGCTTCAACCCCCTCCAGCTCCTGCAGGCCAGGGGGGCAGTTTCAGAGAAGACAGGCAATTTGTCCTAGGCCACCCAGCAAATGCATGGCTGGGCTAGGGCAGCACCCAGGCCTCCTGAGGCCTGGCCTGGTGCATGTTGGTGAATTACCTGTCACACAGTGGTACTCAGTTATTCAGGCCTTCAGTCACCGAGTGCCAGCAACGGGCCAGGTGTGGGGGGTACATAGGGAACAAGGCAGACCAGTGAGCTCCCAGCCTGGTGGGAAGGTTGACCAGCTGGCCGACAATTGCCCAGCAGTGTAACAGGAGCAGGCAGTGGGGGCCAGAAGAGAGGCCCCTAACCTAGCCTGGGTGACCAAGAGATGGGGGATATCTAAGTGCCAAGAAGGCAGAGTTAGACGGGAGACATTTTCCAAGCAAGGAGACAGCACATGTGAAGATCTGTAAGGGGCTGGCTTGTTCTGGGACTGCAGGTGATTCCATGTCACTGGTGTGCCAAGTCCAAGGGGGCTCCTGGGTCATGGGTGGCACAGGCTAATTAGGAGTTGGGTCTTCTTACGACAGAATGGGCTCCTGCTACCCACAGGATTTCTGTGGGAGGGGAGTGACCCTGACAGGCAGGGCCAAGGGTTGCAGTGGGTGTGGGGTTGCAGCTCGGAATACGTGATTTCCATGGGCCCTCCGGCTGGCTCCCTGTGTCCTTGCAGCAGAGACTGGGAGCTGCCATGTCTGGGAATGGGGCCACATGTGGTTCATTGGGGTGGGGAGGCCACAGCACGGATCGACCAATGCCTATAGGTGACCTTTCAGCTGATGTGGCTGCTAGCCCTGGCTGAGCCAGAGCCTCCTCTCCACTTTCCCCAAGGGGTCATGCTGCTTGTCAAAACTGTTCTTGAACTTGACATATGCACCCACCCCCACCTCTGTCCCAGAAAAGGGAGGAGGGGAGAGGCCGCTCATGCTGCAGAAAAGGCCTGTGGTCCCATTAGGAGCTGCTTCAGCCCTGCTCAGCTGCTGCCTGGCTGGCCCTGCGGCCCCGGGCAAGGGGCCGTCTTCTCCAGGCCCAGCTCGGTCCCCTTTCCTCTGGTGAACCCTCTCTTGCTCCTTCATGGTACCCATCAGGTCCAGCTAAGCGATCATCTGCCCACCCTGCTTCCTGCTGTCTCCCAGGCAGACCCTGCATCCCGAGGGACAGCATCGTGCCTGCGGGCCGTTGGCACTGCCCAAGTACTTGCTGATGGAGCGATATTTGGCACCTTTGGGGCAGTGCGATGTCATATCTTTAAGCCTCAATTTTCTCCACTGTCAGTTGGGGATAATTTAGTGCTGCTTCACAGGTGTGGAGGGTCACAGTTGTTGGCAGGCTGCTCACCTGTGAGGGATGAGGAGGTGTTGGAAAGGACCCTGGCAGGCCTTGTGAACAGACAAGGTGGCTCCCCTCTCCAGGGTCGTACAGTCAAGCTGGCTTTTTAAAGGACAGGGAGATTCTTAAAAATAGAGGCCAAGTGCCCTCATTCGAAAGGATTCCACCTCCCTCCCCCTACCGGCTGTGTGAGACTGGGCAGGTCACAGCCCCTCCCGGGGCACCCCTTCCTCCTCTGGCCAGTGGGGGTGGCCGTTGTACCCCGGGCTGTCCACCTTGCAGGGCCTGAGGAACGGGGTGGCCATGCCCAGAGCCCGTGGCAGGCATTGGGTGGGAGAGGGTGGCCCCTGCTCAGCATCGCCCAACAGGTTCCCAGCCCTGCTGCCCTGCCTCTCAGCGAGTCCAATTTTCTGGACCTTGGCACAGCCTTGTCCCGGCTGAGATCTGCCCCGGGGTGGCGCTGCCACTCGGGCCTCATTGTCCAAACCCTCGTCTTTGCATAATCACTGGCCGGGTCACACGGCATCGGGTCTTGTTCAGCGTCTCATACAGCAGGGACCTGTGAGTAGAATTGATACTGCACCACGCCAGACAGCTCAGATTCACAGCGCGGCCAGCTTGCCAGCTTCCCCCAGCGCCGTCAGCGCCGAGTAGCCCAAACCCGGGCTCGGCACGACAGCCGCACACTCTGCCGGGCGTTTTATTGTCGTGTGGGGTCAGGCGGTTCAGATTTGCCTCTAATTGGCTCTGCTGTGAGCAAAAGCCTCCTCCCTGCTATCCCACCCCCTCGCTCCCTACCTGAGCTTACCGGGAGGGGAGGAAAATCCTTCCCTCACTTGGAAAACATCAAAGGGGCTGCCACCAAGCTGAGCACAGCCCAGCAGCCTGGCATCAGGCCCAGGGAGAGATGAAAAGCCCCCGGGTGGGCCACAGCCTGGGCAGGGCAGCCAGGCAGCAAGGATACAGGGTCCTCCAGGTGGGAAGCTGGCTCCTCCCAGCTCGGGCCGAGGCCGCGGCCAGATCTCCTGGCCCAGCAGCTGTTGTGGGAGAGGGACCTGCCGTGACACCAGTGGGCCGCTGCATCCGTGTGCTGCACCGGGCCCGGGGCTGGCTCCTCACTCCTCTGGGGAGTGGCCCCAGAGCCCACACACGCGTGCAATTGCTTTGGTGACCGGTGACAGCACCCCCGCGTTCCCTTGACCAATCTGCAGAGAAGACCTGCTCTGCAGTTTGGATTTTTCAAACTTTTAACGTAAATGGGGTAACACACGTGAAGTGCTCAGCCCAGCCCTGGCGCGTGGCTCAGCGTTTGATAAATGGCAGTTCTGATCAGTGTTTTGCCAGGAGCTGGCAGGCGCTGTCTGCCAAGCCCAGGAAATGGGGCAGGGTGCCAAGCCTGGGGGTACCATTTTCAGTCAAAAACAAGGAGTGGGTCCAATTTCCTTCTGGGCTTGGCAGCTGGTCTGAAGGGGAGGAGGTGACGTGGGCTAGACCTACTGTGCGCCGCCCGATTTGCATGTCTGCCTCGTCACATTCTCGTCGCTGTCCTGGAGGAGTGATGAAGGGTGCTGATGGGGCCTCTTTGCAGAGATGGAAACTGAGTCTCAGGAAGCTTCCATGACTTATCCAAGGCCACACAGCTGTGAGAAGCAGAGCTAGGATCTGAACTCAGCTCTGCTTTATTCCGAAGCCGGTGCCCTTGCCAGAAGCTCGGTGGCTTCCGAGGGCACATACCAAGGTGTCCAGAAAGGATTTAAGGAGCGACAGTCTCCCAGGAATACAGGCAGAGCCTTCCTGGGGACCACCTTTCAAGGTCTATATGACCAAGTTCTTTGTTCTTTAAATTAACAGCAAGAATCTGCCTCTGCCACAGCCCCTCCATCTCGCCTCCCAGAATTGCCTGCTTAGGAGGTCCAGGAGGCTGGTGGCTACTGGAGCTACACAATGGCCTAACCTGGTTTTTGCAGCATCGTCATCATAATCTAGGAAGAATCTCAGATGCTGCCTCCTGGGGACCTTTTGAAGGTGGCAGCACCCCATCCCCACACCCACCATCATCCTGCAGGACTCATCCACCTCTCCTCCATCCCTTGGGCCTCAGCCCCTCTGACCACCCATTTACGTCCTGTTCAAACTGTAGTCCAACCGGAGCATCTCCTCCTCCAGGAAGCCCTCCTGGACTACCACCACCCTGCCCTGCCAGAGCAGAGTGGCTCACCCTCCCTCTAAGTTCCCAGCAAACCCTTAACAGTGCTTGTTACCATAACTGAGTGCTATGTACCAGCATGGTCATTTAATCCCCACCAGATCCTTGTGGGTATGGGCTACTATAATCCTGTTTTATAGATGGGAAAACTGAGGAACAGGGTGCTGTGGAACATGCCAGGTTGGGAAGCTGCTCTGCCCTGCAGCTGCTGGCTGGGGCGCCCATCTTTCCTGGGGCTATGAGCTTTCTGAGGACCAGAGTCATGTCAGGGAGCTCAAGCACAGCACGGTGGGGCGGGGGGGAGGGCTCTGGTTTCCCAGAGGGGGAGGCTGCCCTCAAATGGTCACCCGGCCACACAGCCTGGGGGCCAGCTCTGGATCGAGTGTGGGTCTCCTGGGGGCCAGCCCAGGGTGCTTCCTGGAGCCTGGCTCACCTAATGATGAGGGCTGGGTGGGCTCACAGGTGTGGAGAAGCAACATCCATCCCCCCCAAGCCATGGATTCCCCCCCAGACCATCTTTGTGTTTCTGTACTGGCAGTCCCCCCTCTTTTGGCCTTCTCAGTCGGGGAGCCTGGCCCTGAGCACTGCAGCCCTAAGACAACCCCGGCTCTGCACAAGTCGCCCCACCTGTCCCCAACCCCCTCCCTCCCAGGCTGTGGCGAGGCGGGGGATGGCCATCCTCTAAAGCCTCTCCCTTCCGCCGGCTCCGGTGCGCTCTCTCCTTTCTTTGAAACCGCCCAGCACCATCTGCAGGACCGTGTGGACCCAACGCTCCCTTGGCAGAGCCCCCAACAGGCACTAGGAAGCAGGCAGCTGGCTTTTGAGCAGCCTCACCAAGAAAACACGCTCTGTCTGTCTGCCCACTCGTGGAGCCTGCCCGGGACGGCGGCGGCAGAGATGAGCGCTTCTATATCGGTTGCTTTGTAGCCAGAACCCAAGGGGTATGATCCAGGAGCCGGATACAAGAATGTTTTAGTCTCAAAATAAATAAATAATTGTTTTGTTTTTTCACCTCCCCCTCCCTGCCCCCTTTTTTTTTTTACCTAAGCGGCTGTTCATATTTTATGGGCAGGGCAGAAGGAAGAAGTGGACACACTGCTCCTTTGTCCTCTTCCTTCGTCTCCTCCTGCCCGGCTGGTGGTTGCGCTGTAATTAAAGGCCTTCCCACCTGGTGACATTCTGCCTCCCGTCCAGCTGGTTTCCGGAAATCTGAAGCCACAGCTGCAGTTCGCCCTGGACCTCGGAGTCAGACAAAACGGGTCCACACGCCTGGAGACCTGGGGGCACCATCTGACCAGCCCCTGGCGCCTGCTGCTTGCTGGGCACACTGGGCTGTAACTGGCTTGAGGGCGAGGCCAGGGCTTCTGCCATCGGCCATCCTAGCTCGGAGCCCAGCACACTTCAGTGGCTCAGCGTTGAACCAATGAGTAAAGACAGCCCACCTCAAAGGCCAACAACATCCAGGGAGCGCTTCTCGAACTGCAGGTCATGATCCATTAGAAGGTGGCGCAATCAATTTAATGCGTTGTGATCGGCATTATCTTCTAAATAAAATAGGTAGGACAGAACAGAAGAGAATAGGTGTTGCTTATTAGGGGAAAGTGAGGTTCAGTGGGGAGGAGTGACTTACCCAGGCCCCACGGTGGACACACGCTGGGCCCAGGACCCTGCCAGCAGACCCACCCTCTCCCCTCCCGCTGCCCCCATCAGTGCTTCTTGCCCTGGGTGTGAGGTCCCCTGAGCACATACCTTTCCCCTCTGTCCCTGTCTCTAAGGTCTCTGAGACCCTGGCCACAGGCCCCTGACTCAGTTTCAACAGCTGGTGCCTGGCACAGAGGTGCTCAACAGGACGTTTGAATGAATGAAAGAGGCTTGGGGCAGGCTCCCAGGGGAAGGCTCGGGAGGGGATGTGCAGGGCTTGAGTCTGGAATGAAGAATAGGGAGTGGCCTGAGGCAAGGGGCTGAGGGAGAAGAAGGGAGAGGACCAGAATGTGTGAACCCCACCAGACAGCAGCGGCAGCTGTCCTCCGGCTCGCTCTTACCGGGCACCGCCTGCATGCCAGCCCCTGTGCTCACCACAGCCCACGAGGGAGGTGCTGTATGCCCTCCACTGCACAGACGAGGAAACTGAAGCTTCGAGAGGCAGAGTGACTTGTCACAGCTGAAATCCATAACCCCTGCGCTCCTCCACCTGTCACGGGGCCTTGTTCAGCACTGGCAGTGCCCGAGCAGGCTTCAGACGAGCTGGGCCTCCCAGGGGGCTTCCCGCCCTGCCAGCCCCTCTAGCTGCTCTTCTCTGGCAGAAATAGGCTGATGGCTGCGCAATGCCTTCTCTGGGGAGCGCCTGAGCTTCTGCCAGGATTAGGCCTTTAGGCCTTTCAAAGGACACGTGCTCAGGGTCCAAATCTCCAGCCATCAATACCTCTCTCCACTGCCTCTCAGATCTCTCCAAGCCTTACTGCATTTCCTTTTGCACCAAGCCAGTCCCTTCTGAGGACTTTCAAATTTCAGGGCTGGGCCACATTTGAAGAAGCAGAGGAAAAAAAAAAAAAAAGAGGTGTCATCTCCCTCCAGCTCCTTGACGTCAAAGCTGCCCAAATGCTGTGACTGACATGTCCCCATGGACATGAAGCATCCGGCAAACGCTCACCTAGCAGATGCCGCCGGCCAGACAAGCACCGGGGCAGTTCCGAGTGACTGAAATTGGGCTGCTTAGTAATGGAACTGGCAGCTCGCTGCCACCGCAGCCAAATCTCTAACCCATCAGACACTGACACAGACGGAGGCAGGTCAGGTGGCAGGAGTTAGATGCTGCCTCGGCAAACGAGCAAGGAAAAGCCTTGTTAAACAGAAAGAGTCTGAAGTGGGGAGGGGTGGGGAGGCGAGCTGGGAACAAGATTGTCAGCGGATCTTGTAAATACTCAAGGCAGCTCTGGCCTGGACCAGCATGGTACTTATTTCAAAGCAATTTAACCGATGGGATTCCCGACTCCCAAATCAAGAATGTTATTAAAATGAAGAACAGGGGCAGCTCGGCTGCTCATTGGCACCCAAGTCACAGCCCAGCCTGGCTGTGGACTCCGCATGCCTCCTTGAAAAGTGGCTCAGACTCTGGTTTCCCAAGCCCCCCCGGTCCTGCTGCCCAGGCTTTGTCCTTTGAGGAGGGTGGTACTGCATGGGTCTGGCAGAAGCATGTTGAGAGCTGGAGCACTGAAGGTCAAGCCCAAGGAGAGGGAGGTTGTTCTCAGTTTTTAAAAACTTGAGAATGGGGTTTTGTTTTTGTTTGACCTGGAAAAAGATAGCAGGACCCTTGCCTACCCCCTTTATTTCTCCAGTGGGGAAACTGAGGTCCTGAGCAGAGATGGGACTGGAAACTGGGTCTCTCCCCCCCACCCAAGTCCTTGGTGATTCCTTCTTTTTAATTAATTTATTATTATTTTTAGGAGGTACCCGGCATTGAACCCAGGGCCTCATACACGCAAAGCAGGTGCTCAATCACCGAGCTACACCCGCTCCCGATTCCTTCTTAAGAGGGTATTTCAGGACTGGTGGGCATTTGGCCAGCCCGTCTTGGGCACCATGAGGCTCCGAGTCCCTGCTCTTCCAGGGCCTGTGTCAGGGCCTGGCCCAGCCCCTGCCCTCACCGTGCTGGTGGGTGGGGAGTGGGCCGAGAGGCGTGTCTGGGGCAGGGTGGGCAAGGGTGGGGGCTGGGTTTCTGGGATGGTAGGCGCCAGCTCTCCAGCCTCCATCTTCTTGCCCTGGCAGGTGTTTCAGCGCCGGGAGGACGGCTCCGTGAACTTCTTCCGAGGCTGGGAGGCTTACCGGGATGGCTTCGGCAAGCTCACGGGAGAGCACTGGTTAGGTGAGAGCTGCTAGCTGCCCCACGCGGGGCCGTCACTGCCTAGATGGGAACATCGCCCTAAACGGGTGTGTGTGCTGGGTTTCCCTGGCCTCGTCACACCCGAGTCAGCTCACGTGTTGCAGTGCGCGTGAAGTCCAGGAGAAGGAAGTCAGAGCAAATGTGTGTGCAGTGTAGGTGTACACGGGAGAGAGGGAGGCCAGGACAGGGAGGGCCCTGCGCGCCCCTGGGAACCTTGGCAGCAGCTGCTGGAATGACCAGAAGTAAAAGCAAGGAGACCACAGTGAGGTACCAGTTCACACCCATTAGGAGTCTATATGTTTTTTAATGGGAATTACCAGGTATTGGCGAGGATATGAGAAAGTGGAACCTTCCTGCCTTGCTAATGGTACAGTTGGTGGTTCCTCAGAAAGTTGTACATGGACTTACCATGGGACCCAGCAATTCCACTCCCAGGTGTATACCCAAAAGGACTGAAAACAGGGACTCAAACAGGTACTTGTACACGAATGTCCACAGCAGCAGCATTCACAGTAGTGGAAATGTGGAAGCAGCCCAAGCATCCGTCAGTGGATGAAATGATAAACAAAATGTGGTTTATACACACAGTGGAATATCACTCAGCCATCAAAAGGAATGAGCCCGCCAAGGATGAACCTAGAAAACATTATGCTAAGTGAAAGAAGCCAGACCCAAAAGGTCACATGTATGATTCCATTTATATGAAATATCCATATCTTTATAAATCCTTAGAGACAGAGGGCAGATCTGTGGTTGCCAGGGGCTGGGGGCCGGCGGGAATGGGGAGCAACTGCTTCTTGGGTACAAGGTGTTATTTTGCAGTGAAGAAAATGTTTTGGAACTAGGTAGAAGTAGTGGTTGCACAGCACGGTGAATGGAATAAATGTCACTGAATTGTTCACTTTATAACGGTTAACTTTGTATTATGTGAATTTCACCTCAATTTAAAAAAAAATCAACTGTAAAAAATCCTGAACTCTGGGGGGAGCAAGGAGGCCTTTTCCTGTAGGGGTCACTCTGGGACATGGTCACTGCCCTGGATCTGGTGAGCTGTGGGCAGGTGCAGGGCACTGCTCCAGGCACTGGGGGCCGCGGCCATCCCAGCACTGCTCCTGTGCATGAGGGGTTCCTGCTGGAGCTGGGGAGCAGGACCCGAACGCAGGGAGTCTGGTAATGCCCAATGGCACTGAGGCCATGAATTCAAAAAGAGGGGCAAGGCGGTGCCCTCAGACGCGGTCCCCAGCTAGGTCCCTGGCGACACACCTGTGCAGTTTTCCCATGGTTCAGGTGTAGTCTGTACTTGGCATGACGTAAAGGCTCGAAAAGATTATGTTAATATTAGTACAAGCATTACTACTAGTTACTTAATATTTATTTTCAAACTAACTCAATATTTAAAAATTTAAATAACTTATTTAATTTCATTCCAGCCAGTAATAAGCTCAAGAATCACAGGTCTGAGATCCTAATTTTATGGGGAAGAGTGTGTGTGGCTGGAGGTGAGGTGGGTTTGTTTGTTTTTTGAGATATAATTTACGTACCATAAATGCACCGTTTTCAAGTGTACCATTCAGTGGTATATTCACAAGGTTGTGCAACCATCACCACTAATTCCAGACTTTCTTCACCCCCAGAAGAAACCCGTCCCCGTTGGCAGCCACTCCCCATTTCTAATATGGACATATATTAAAATAGAGGCATAGGCACTGGGATGAAAATGTTCACCTGAGTATCATGTGCACCCGTTGCATACCTCCAGGGTATGCACACTTCCCTCCCTTTAGCATCCTGGGATGTCTGGGAAAGTGCCCCAGGGGGTGAGGGGCAGAGAGCAGTTGGCCAGTGGGGGAGAGCAGCGGGCAGAGGCGTGAGGCCAGCGTGGCTGGGGGGGAAGCACCAGCCAGAGGGGCTGAGCAGGGAGGTCGGAGCCAGGTGGGGGAGAGGCAGGTGGGTGGGTCCCAAAGGTGGGGTCAGGAGGCAGGATGCATGAGCACGTGAGCCCCTAGGTGGTCATCTGTGCCGTCATTTACTAATGTGCATCTCCCCAGACTCTCTGCCCTGACCTGCACTGGGTCCCTGATGCGCAGACGGGTGCTGGCCACAGGACAGGCTAGACACAAAAAGGGAGACGTCGCGGCTGCAGCCTGTGCTTACTGTGAGCCCAGCCTCACACCCAGCTGTTTTGGCTCCCTGAAACCTCACACCTGAAACCACCCTAGAGACAGGCACTGCTATTGTCACGCCCATTTACAGAGGAGTAAATTGAGGTCCAGAAAGATGAAGTCATCTGCCCGAGTCACAAGTTAGTGTGTGTGTGTGTGTGTGTGTGTGTGTGCGTGTGCACACACACGTTGGGGTGTGGGGAGAAGCCCAGGCAAGCTTTTAACTATACCCTGTACTAAATAAAAAGGACGTGATAGGGGTCTGGGGAGAGAAATTTCTCGGATGGGGAGACCCTTCCCCCACCCCACATAGGTGGATGTGAAAAGCTAGGGAGAAGGTGGCCAGGTGGGAGGCCCTATCCCCACATCGCCCCACCCCCTTGGAGCAGTGCTGGCAGTCTCTGCCGCTGCACTCCTCAGCATCTTAATTGAAATCTATCAGCAGCCGCAGAAGGTGCGGGAGGAAGCATTTAAGCAGGGCCTTGATTAGCTCCTGGCAGACGCTGGGAGCCTGACGAGAATGTCAACTCGGGTCCAGCCCTCCAGCTTCCCTGCTCTGTTGCCTCCCTTCTGCTTTTCCCGGCTCCCCTGTCACCTTCCCAATGAGGTGTTGTTTTTTTTTTGTCTTTTCCTATTGAGTTATAGGAGCTCTTTATATATTAAGGATATTGATCCTTTGTCTGACACACATGATATATACTCCCAGTTATTTTTCCTTCAGTGTTTTTGGTAACATTATTTCCTAGAAGTTTTAAAGTTTTATACAGTCGATTCTGCTAGTTTTTTCCTTCAAATCGTCTGGGTTTTAGGCTAGGTTAAAGGCTTTCTCCTAGCCAGTGTTATTTAAAATATCTGCTCTATTTTCTTCTTATGATTCTTTAGTTTGACGTTTTAGGTTCAGATCTTTAATCCATAAGGAAGCTCACTGGGGTGACGATGTGAGTATGGGGGTCTTTCTGTTTCACTCCACCTGCTCCAGCTCCCTCACCTTTGCCACTTGAACTCTGAGGGAGGGTGGCTTGCATCGCAGCTCGCCATCCAGGGAAGCTGGGAGGGGCAGTTAACTGGTGGGGAGGAATTCTAGCAAATCCATACAGGTTGGAGAAACCTGGAGAGCAAGGATGGAGGAAAGGTGCAGAGGGAGGGACGGGTGGAGATGAGCTCAACCCCGAATCAGAGAGGAGTCCCAGAGGCTCCAGCATCCCGGCCCCACCCCTCCCACATCCCCTCGTGGGCACCGAGATGACACCTCAGGAGCAGGGCCCTGCTGAACCCAAAGGAATATGTGCTGATGGTAGGGGGATAGGGTAGGTGTCCAGCATGCCCTCTGGGCCAGACTCCCTCTTGCCCTATTCCTGCATCGTATTATTTGCCCTGGGTATGGACTGAATAAGAACAAGGAGTCTGCGCCGTTCTGCCTGAACTCAAATCCCAGCTTTGCCACTTACCAGCTGTGTGTTCTAGGCCAGTTACTTAACCTCTCTGAGCCTCAGTTCCCTCAATTATAAAATAGGGATAATAGTACCTGTCTCATTGGATTGTAACAACAGCAGCAGCAAGCTCTTGGATGATGCGTGTGATGAGCCAGGCACTATTCTAAGGGCTGTACAGGGATTTTTAAATTAAATTTGACTCATTCTAATTTGATTTGATTAATTCACATGAAGTACTCAAACAGTGCCTGGCAAGAGTAAGTGCCATCCAGGTGGTGGTGGCTGTCATCGTTACCTACTGCCTGCCCTTTACAGTGTCTGAAGCCCTTCTGGTCTTGTGAGGCAAACCGGGGAGGTGGGCCTGTGCCCCTGCACAGGTGTGCAAGTCGGGAACCAGGAGGGAGAGCAGCTGGCCCTAGGGCTCCTGTCTGAGGAGGGGCAGGGAGATGGAGACCTTGGGCAGACCCTGATGCTCTCCAAGCCCGGGTCCCCTGCTACCCCGATGCAGGCAGAGTGCTGGGTCCAGTCTGCTGTTATGGCCATGACTGTTCTCACGGACCCTTCTCCTGACCCCCAGGCCTGGAGGCAGGGCCTGGAAGCTTCCCTCTGGGGCTGGCTGGGGAAGGGTCACACAGCCTTCATGCCCCTTTAGAATGCACGTGCTGACCCATGGCGGGCTTGGATCTCAGGAAAGGCAGGCAGGGGGGAGAGGCTGATGAAATGTCACTTGCTCCTGATAACTTGCAAGGCATTTAATTAAATGCCCTCTTAATCAAGAGGTAATCAAACCCGCAGGGAAGCACCTTGAGAGGGTGTGTGGAGTGTGTGTGTGTGTGTATGAACATGTGTGTGTGTGTGTGTGAGAGAGAGAGAGAGGCCTGAGGTGAGTCCCCCAGGATGGGTGCAGGAGTACTGAAGAAAGGAGGGACAAAAGGAGGGAGAGGGGTACAGGGTGGGGGTGGAGGTACAGAGCCAGGCTCTGGAGACAAGGGAATGCAGGCACTGCCTTTCATCTCTCACCCACTAAGTCAGCGAGCATTTACTGAGCACTTACTATGTCCTGGCTCCCCACCCCAGATGCAGGGATTCGGCAGCAAGCAGGACAGACACACTGCTCTCATAGAGCTTCCACCCTGGTGGGGTGAAAGACCCAGAGACAGGCAGCTGAGACACAGAATGATACACACCAAGAGGGGAACACTTGAGTTGGCAGAGGAGGTCCCCAACCCTGTCAGGGGGTTAGCCAGCCTTCCTGAGGTGGTCAGATCTGAAAAATGAGCGAAAGGAGCCAGGTGGAGAGGAGTGGGGATAAGCATCCTAGACAGAGGGAATAGCATGTGCAAAGGCTTAGAGGCAGTGAGCATACCAAATCTGATCTGGCTGGAGCCCAGAGTATGAGGGAGAATAAGGGTGTCATCACCCCTAACCCAAAGGATTTTCCAGACTCCCTGACTCCTGCAATCCTACCAGTATTCAACTCAACAATCTCTGCATTTGGAAAGCATAATCCAACTTAAAGAGACTAGAGAAAGCCAAAACACCACCAACTGTCAGTCCTCAATTTCCTGCCAAACATAGCCCCACAGGAAGAAGGAAGAACGCACCTGATGTCACCAACCACATAAGCTTAGCTCTCATTTCTTCTCCCGGAGGTCACTTCCTAAGCTCCCCAATTTCCCCGAACTTTCCCCATTATTCTCGCCCCCTGCTCTAGGGCTCAAGAGGATCCACGCTCTGACCACGCAGGCTGCGTACGAGTTGCACGTGGACCTGGAGGACTTTGACAACGGCACGGCCTACGCCCACTATGGGAGCTTTGGTGTGGGCTTGTTCTCTGTGGACCCCGAGGAAGACGGGTACCCACTCACTGTGGCCGACTATTCGGGCACTGCAGGTGAGGCTCAGGCTGCAGCAGGGGTTGGGGAGGGGCTGAGAGCAAGCCAGCAGTCTCTCCACCTGGGAGGACAAAGGCACTCACTCCGGGTGAGGCATTTCCACCCTCTGGGGTCAGGAGCAAGGCTTCTCACCCGGAGGCTTCTCAATTCCACTTCTCAAGTCCCACCCATTCTGCGGATGAGAAAACTGCACCCACAGCCAGGAATCAGTAGACCTGGGATTTGGGCTCTGCTGGGCTTCTAGAGTGCTGTGGCTGAACCTCTCTGGGGTTTCTCCTCTCAGACTGAGGCAGAAAAGCAAGGAACTGAAGTGTGTGAAAGAGCCGGGAGGAGGAATAGAGCTTGCCTAGACCCAGGGACAGCCAAGGGCACCCCAAAGATGGCACCGGTGTGCATGCCAGCCTGCATGGACACACGTGGGTGTGGAGGGGTAGGTGTGTGTGTGTGCATTTGTGCACACTGGTGTGCATGTGTAGATAGGGGCACTGTGTACGTGTGTGTACACGCACATTCACAGGAGTGCATCATGCTGGCACATGGTCTGTGTGCATGTGGTGCTTGGCCTCACACACACACACGGTGGGCACGGTGCCCACGGTGCTCCCATGTGCATACATGTGCCCCGGGTGTACTCACCTGTGTGCGCGTACCTGCGCAGGTGATTCCCTCCTGAAGCACAGCGGCATGAGGTTCACCACCAAGGATCGTGACAGTGACCACTCGGAGAACAACTGCGCCGCCTTCTACCGCGGCGCCTGGTGGTACCGCAACTGCCACACGTCCAATCTCAACGGGCAGTACCTCCGCGGCGCCCACGCCTCCTACGCCGACGGCGTCGAGTGGTCCTCCTGGACCGGCTGGCAGTACTCGCTCAAGTTCTCCGAGATGAAGATCCGGCCGGTCCGGGAGGACCGCTAGAGCGACCCCGCCCTCCGCGCCCCGTCCCGCCCCGGCCCCAGCCCCGCTCGCGCACGCCCCCTTGTCAGCCCGCGCGTTGCTGACCCGCTCTGCAGTCGGGGCGGGGGCAGGCCAGCCCCAACACAAAGCCCCCGGGCGGGCGGATGAGGTCACATATCACCTCACTGCTCCCGCCCCCTCAATTTGACAGCAAAAATTCTCTGCTGCCGCTACTGAGAGCAGGCAACCTTGACGTTCCAAAATTCTGCCTGCCCAGACTTTCACTCCTGCACTGTTTGCTGTCGCCTGGCCAGGACGGACGAGTCTGCACCCATGCCCGGCTCTGGACGGTGCCCCCGGGCAGCCCCTCCACTTTGCCAGTCCAGGCCCCCAGCATTATGGGATGTAGAGAGTAGGGACAGGCAGCACTCCTGGACTTCTTTTAACAGATCCCAGGGGAGCGTTTGGTCATTGCGGAAGCCAGGTTTGTCGGCAGCCACATCTGACCCTAATGGCCCCGGGTTCCATGGTGCCTGGAAACCCCAGCTCTTCCTAGAGGACCATGGGTGGCTGGTGCCGAGGGCTGTCTCCCCAGCCTAGTCCTAGAGGCCAGGACGCAGGCAGAGCCGGCTCCCTGGAAGGTACTCTTCCCCCACCCTCTGCCCGGGTCCCTGCAGGCTTGGGAGCTCTCCAGTCCCATTGGCTGCTGTGCCCACACCAAACAGCCATCGGTTTCAAACCAGAGCCAAGCCAGCTCCTGCCCAGCCTCCTTCCTCTCCTTCCTCCTGCGGCAGCCGGGAACCCCCACACTGCCATTTCTCCTGCCTCTGGGAGGAAGGGGCAGACCCTGCACCATGGGTCTGTGCCAAGCCATTGGGAACGTTTTGATTTTCTGGGGCTGGGACTCAGGCCAGGCTGCAGTGGACCTGGTATCACCCTCCATCCTCACATCTACCACCAGTTCCAAGGGATCCCAGTATCCTAAGGCCTCCTTGGGGTGCAGGCCCGGGGACTGGACACTGGGACCTGGAGGGATTTCCAGAGACTTCTGTCTTCATGGGGAGGCTGTCTCCTGCTGGTGGCCGTGGAGGGGGCTCACTGGGCAAATGGGGATGGGGAGACTGAGGCACCGAGCCAAGCACCTCCTAGGCATTTTCTCATTTAATCCTCCCAACACCCAAGGTATTATATATTATACACTGGCCCCCAAGGGGTGAGAAGGGGGAGACAAGGCCACCAGGTCAGGAAGGGCAGGACTGGGACGCAGGGCTGAGTCCAGAACCGCAGCCCTTAACTGCCTGTGCAGTAGCCTTGGGACCTGATGTGTTTGCTTCCAGAGCCCAATGCAGGGCTGTTTTTCCAAGTTCCCACCTGTGGGACCTGCTGTGGAGGAAAGGCAGGGGCCCCAGGAAGTCAACCTCGGAGAGCTGCTCAGACAGGGGGCAGCACCAGCCCACTCTTCCTCCTGTGGGAGGTGGGTGCTGTCAAGGATGCTGCAGTATGGTGAAGGCAGGCAAGGAGCAGAGGTGGTGTGTGGTCCAGCTCTCCCTCCTCCTCCGGCCAAAGTTTGTGCTTAAATAATAATAAACTGGAGTCTGCCAGGGGCAGCAGGAAAGGCCCAGAGTGCCTCTGACAGCCCCCTCTCCACCTCCACCCTGGTCATCAGCATGCATCCAGTGTTTATAGGACATCTGCCGTGTGCCAGGCACTGCCCTGGGTGCTGGACACGACAGGGCCCCTGCCTTCTTAACCTTCAGAGCTGGAGGAGGAGGTGGCCAAGAAACAGGCGATGACAGTGTAGTGTGACCAGGGCGGGGTGGCTGGGGGGGTGGCTCAGATGGGCGGACAGTGGGTGAGCAGAAGATGTGTGTAGAATGACCACACAGGCTTGAAGGAAATTCCCATGCTCTGGCCCCTTCCTGTCCTCTAGAAAGCAAGACAGCCTGTCAACCTCGGCCCCCAGGGCCCCTAGTAACAGGGCAGAGGCTGGTCTGGGACCCCAAGTTTTCATCTCCAACAGCCCACCCCCACCCCCACCCCCACCCCACTGGCCCTAGTCTGGAGCCGGCTTCTGTGCCAGCCTGGCAGTGCCAGTTGCTGTTTAGAAAGTGCCAAGCGTTTTCTGATCTGTCATCAAACAAACTCCTGGTGAGTGTGAAGGTAATGGGTTCACAGACGTGTGTGCGTCAGGAGGCACAGAGGCGGCCCTGCCAGAAGCCTGGCTGCGGAACAGACACCATAGCTCGGGGATGAGGTGATGCGGCCTCAACTTCCCCCGTGCTGTAGACACCCATTCCTTCCAGGGCCCCAGTTACTGCCCTGGAGCACCAGGGCCATTCCCCGCTCAGGGCTGGCACCGCTGGGGACCGGGGCCCTGCCACATGCTGGTTGACTGGGCACAGAGCGCAGTGGTGGGAAGATCCAGCGTCTCCCCCTGCCTGCCTCAAGGGCGGGCCTTTCAGAGCTGGTGCTGAGAACAAAGTTCACTGCGTGCCTCCTCGGGGCCAGGGAGGCTGGGCCTGAGCCCTGACCTCCTGGAGCTC
>JAQZBX010016058.1:0-36884 GCA_029593785.1 Cabassous unicinctus | reverse complement strand
GAGGTGGAGCCGGTGGCCACTGGACATTTTTGGGGCAGGGAGAGGAGGGGCAGTTGAAATACTCGGGCTTTTTTGGGACTTTGGGGGTTGTCCTGAGTGGCGAAGCAGCGACGGATGTAGGCCATTTTCCATCAGAATATACCATGCAGAACTGGGTGGGAAAGAGTGTGGTCTGTGATGTGAACTGTAGTCTATGCTCAGTTGCAAGGCCCCAGGATGTGTATATCCATTGCGGGTGTAGTACCACATGGATGGGGAATGGTTGTGTGGGGTGTTTTTGGATGTGTGGGCGGTGGGGAGCATGGGTATCCCTGTAGTTTCTGAGTAATATTTGGGTAATCTAGTCACCTTTATAAAATGTATATATATATATATAAAACAAATAACATTTATGTAAACAAAAAAAAGAAAATTTTTGTTCTTTTCTTTTTGGCATTTGCAACTTTTGATTTCCACTCATCCCTAAAATATTTTGTAAAATCTTTCTTATTTAAATTTGTGAAATGAATGTTTTCGTGGTACATAAGTGAAATCAAGAATGTTATCTTGCAAAGCTTTAGCCCCTGAACTTTTGTAAATACGTGTGGTTAACATTAAAAAAAAAAAAAGTGTTACTTTATGGGGAGCAGATGTAGCTCAGTGGTTGAGTCCCTGCTGCCCAGGTTTGAGGTCCTTGGTTCAATCCCTGGTACCTACTAAAAAATAAAAGGTTACTTTATGGCATTGTCTAGCATTAATGCCAATGTATCATTTTTATTAACTAAACAGACTTATGATGTAGAGTTGGCTCTATTTATCACCCCAAATACCTTTTTGTTGTTTTACCTATTCCCTAAGAACTTTGAAGAATTATTCCCAATGCAAATTTTAAGTTATTCTCACTCTATGTATTCCATATTTCATTTATCTTTATATTTTGGAGGGATTCTATTTTCTCTGCTTTTCCTACAGAAAGTAAAGGAACCATAGAAAGATTTTTCTGACATTTTCTCCTTTGTTATTTAGTCTTGTCTAGTTTGTTAGTATCTACACATTTTCATATCCAGGCAAATCCTGTTTTTCCATGATAAAATATAAAATATGTAATATGGACACAGTATGATCTAAAATGATTCATGAGCTTTCACATTAAATTAAATGAAATAAGGACATAAAGCACCCAGTACAGTGCCAAGCATATAGCAGGACTCCATAAATATTAATTATCCAGTTTCCACTAGCATGATTAAAATTGATGATGTATATAAGGCTGTTTTTACAAAATATAAATACAGATAAACTAGAGAGATGTAAACAGAAGAGCAGCTATGTATGGCAGGGGAAGCATAGAGAGATTGAGAGGTGATGAGTTATGTTTGTTTTCTGTTTTTATGATTATTATTATTGGACTAATGAAAATACTCTAAAAATAATTGAAGTGATTAATGAACAACGATGTGATTACACCAGATACCAATGATTGCACACTTTGGATGGATTTATGCATTAATATGTATCAACAAAATTAATTTGTTAAAAAAATTGAAGTCTTGATCTAATCAGGAGCCAAAATAATGATATATATTCATTTTGGAAAAAACTGAACATAAGAACTTTAATTAAGAAATCGAATTAAATGTTCAAAATCATTCCAAGGAAAGAACTTTAACTCCACAAGTATTTGTGACACATGAGTTACTAGACATCATATTTTTTGAATTGGGTTTGCATTCATCTCAGTGTTTAGGGAATGGGTATCTAGGTGTTTTATCTGTCATTCTAGGCCATGTGGGGCCTATTAGGGCAGGGCCACTGGTCCTTCAAAGGGTCCCACACAAGTAGGACACTAAGCGTGCTTCTGAATAGCCCTCACCTGACTTATTCAATATATTCTGTTAGCCCTGACCTAAGCATCCGTATTTGGCAGTCCACAAACTATGTCACTGGCCTCCGTTTTTACTCTGTTCATTTGATGGTTTGATGACCTCTGTGTAACTGCTCCAGGATCAACTCACTATCTGTCTGTAACTTCATTACTCTTGGGGGCCCACAGTCACTCTGGCAGAAGATGGAACCCAATGTTTCACCCTAGAAGTCCCAATGCCTTGCAAGGCAAACCAGAATGCCTGCACCTATTTTGTTTTTTCCAATGATTAGTACCTTAAGATGTGGTTTTAGTTTAGAGCTATGAAATTGGACCAAGGAGTGTTCTTGAGGTTCCTGAGCTTGTAATTATCCAAGACATAGATGGCAGATGGGCCCATTTGCCATCACTATGGTGATCTATGGCAAAGGCATTTTTCTCCTGGCAACTCAAAAACAGCAGATCCCATAGCAGGTCTTCACCTTCTGAGGACTCCCTAGAGCTACAAAATGAAAGAAGCAGAAGCTCTTTTATCTGGCCATGACCTGAGTTCAAAGGGAGTTACTGGCATTTCCATGTCTATTAATATAACAAGAAAGTGACTCTCCCTTACTGGTGACAAGAATTTGTTAACCCAAAAAGAGGACTGTTAAATTTGTCTGTTTGTGGGGAGGGGCCCAGAGGTCAATTTGTGGGTTTGTTTTTCTTTCTCCTTTTGACTTTTCAAGGAATCATAAGCATCTTGGTCTTTTGACATTCCTCTAGCTGTATATGCAGATGCTGCAAAGTTTCTGCTGGGGCAAAGTTTCTGCTGTTCCATGTATCAGAATATTTTTCTGTTGTAAACACAACAAACAAAAACAGCAACAAAACAGAATAAGTGACTAAATTGACTTTCAAAAGTTTTATTTGGATTCATCTAACTAGAATTCAAGAGATTTCAGGCGTTGATTAATCCAGCAGCTCAACAAAGTCAGTTCTGCACCCATTTTACTCATTGCCTTGGCTTTCTTCTTGTGGAGACAAGATGGGCTGCTGAAGCTTTATTTCCTTTATTTCTTTCTAGTTTTATTTCCTTACCCAAAAATGCCCAGGAAAGAAGGCAGGAATGGCCATGTCCCAGAAGCCTGTCAGACTTCCCTGTTTCCCTGTATGTCTATTGGCCAGCCAAGGATCACATGACTCTTCTTGTCAAAAGGCAAACCCTAGGATAGGGAAAGTGCCTTGAAAACATTGACACATGGTACCCAAATAGAATCAGAGATATTTTGGCAAAGACTGACTTTTGAGAAGGCATCTAAGAGTACCTGCAGTTTGCTAAGAAGAGACCATTATTAAACATTTATCCTTTGCTTGTTTCTTACTGCCTTAAGGCAGTAGGAAGTGCATATCACAGGATCTTATTCATTTTTCCAATTTCACTCATATATGCCAGTAAGAATACACACACACACACACACACACACACACACACAAATCCAAGGGCCCTCCAAAAATCACCATGGCAGTTTCAAATAGTTCAATCTGCAGTACTGAGTTTTGTGCATTTATCGTGTAAGTAGATATTAACACCCACTAATTCATTCATTCAAGCATTCACTTATTAAAGAAACCTTTATTATAACCTTACTATGTGCCAGACATTTTCTTTGTCTCACAGTAGCACACTGTCTCAGACACACCCTAATTGTATGCCTACCTGGCAGTTTTCTTCCATGTAACTCAGGTTGCCATAAAAACAAATTTCAGTGCATCATATTTTACTCAAATGAAAGGAAGAGAATTTAAATAAGGAATGTGACATCTGGCATGGGAGAGAGAAAGATGGAGAGACAGGGAGTAAGTGAAAGATAAAAAAGGAAGAGGTAAGGAGTATTTAAAATTTTCAATTCAGATGGCAGAGGATACATTGTGGATTTGACTTTGTTATTTCTGAGTTAGATTAAAATCAGAGGAATAAACTGAAGTTGAATTATACCGTTTTTCTTGTTCCCTTCTTAGGAAGTCCATATTCTCTCAGTTTCCATTTTGCCAAGGAATAATTTTTTTTATTTTTCTGCAGGGGCTGGCATTGGGGGTCAGGTTGGCCCCTGAATGTGCATAGATGGGCAAAGTCCCAGGGCCTCAACCACTAGGTGAGTAAACTTTTTACCTGGTGCTTTCTTTTGTGCAGGTAACTCAGTTGGCAGATGCTATCAGGGACTTTTACAGGACAACTGAGTTCATGTCAAATTGATACCCAAGAACTATATCACTTATGTTCTTTTGTCTATGCCTTTTCCTGTCCCCTTTACTCTTGTGGGTTCATAGCTTTTAAAAATGGCTTTCATCACATTTTAGTGGGATTTAGGGAGGGTTAGGAGTTGAATGTGTGTGATCAGTCTGCCATTTCTAAGCACAAGTTGGTCTGATTTCCTTCCCTTGTGTTCTCCTTGTTAAGTTTTAGTAACCAGATTATAATAGCTTCAGAAAATGAGTGGACAAACTTTTCTTCCTTTATTATTCTTAGAAATGATGTGTATAATATACAGACTATCTCTTCATTAAAGTTCTGGTAAAACTGAAGTGCAAACTCATCTAGTCCTGATGCCTTTTTGGGGGACAGTGAAGAATTTGTTCAGTGATTTTGTTATTTATTTATTCCTATTATTTTTGTAGCTTCTTTCTTTTCTCTTGATAATTTGTTCTAGATTAATCATAGCATTAGTCATTTCAAAGAATTGCCTTCTACATTGTTCAATCTCAGCTACTGTTTTGGTTATCCATTTCATACATTTTTACTTTTATCTTTGTTATTGCTTCCTTTTTCCTTTCTTTGGGCTTACTCTGTTGTTTTTCTAGCTTCCTGAGTTGGACATGTGATTCATTTATTTTCCAGTTTTCTTGCTTTGTGTTTTTTAAAATACATGTATATAGTGATATATTTTTTCATGTAATTTAGAATCTTACAACTTTATTAAGCTATTCAGGAATCGGGGAGCATCCCATTCAGAAAGCAGAAGGCAGCTCTGTGGAGGGAGCAGAAAGGGGAAGCTCATATAGGGCAAATGCAGAAGCATGTAATAAAATGTTCTGATTGGCTGACATTGTTTCCATTTTAGGAAGGAGTCTTACAAAGTGGGGAACAGATATACAGTGATTAGTACGGTATGCTGTGCATTGTGATAAATTACTGAAACTAGTTTTCTCACCACGTGTTGCTTATCAGCAACCCCTGTAGGGTGTGTTCCATTTTCTTGGAAAACCCCTGCAGGTCAGTTGCTTTAGATTTCTGGAAAACCCCTTCTCAAATAGAGATCTTCAATTTGGGAATGTCTAGTGCAAGTAGCCATTTTGTTTTACTTAGCATTAACAGTATGGCTAGAAATTTCCCTCTCAGTACTGCTTTAGAAGTTCCTTCAAGATTTGCCTTCTAGCACTAGCATTGCTGTTAGTTATAAATATTTTATATTTGTGATTTCTTGTTAAATTCATGGACTATTTAAAAATACTTTGTCATTTCCAAACTATTTTTTTTCCTCTCTTTTAATTGTTGATATCTAACTTAATTGCCTTTTTGGAAAAAAAAATCACCCACATGAATATAATATGGATTCCTTAGCCTTCATGAGATGTCCTTTGTGGCTTAATAATTGGTGAGTTTTGGGGCATGTTACACGTGTTCATAAAAGAAATGAATGTTCTCTTTCCATGGGTCAAGAATTTCAATCTTATTTTCCAAACTGATTATAATCTTACTAATTTTTTCCTTCTTGATTTAGCACCCTCTGAAAGTGATAGCTTAAATTCTCCCACTATTACTGCAGATTTATTAACCTTCTTTGTAATTCTTCATATACTTAAGACTGTTTTTAGATGCATTCAAGTTTATGATTATTAAGTCTTCTTAGAGAATTTTTATCATTTTGTAGTATATCTTTTTACCTTAGAGTTTCTCATTTTAATTTTCTTTGTGTAATCCCATATATTTTTTCCACTAGTCTTCTTTTGATAAATATTTTCCAGGTATATGTATTTTTTACCATGTTACTATATTTTGTTTGTTTGATTTTAGTGTCATGTAAGTAACATAGAAATATGTCTCTGGATGTTTGTTGTTGCTATTGTGTTTGTTTTTCAGATCCAGCTGAATAGTATATCCTGATGAATGAGTTTAATTCATTTGTATTCATTATGATTAATAATATATTAATAAGACTTCTTCATTCTAAAAAGGAACCCTGTACATTTTAAGCCTTAACTTGCTATTTCCTATCCTCACCCAGGTAATGTGTATGCTAGATTCTGACTGTGTGAGTCTGTGTATTCTAATTACTTCATATTAGTGCAATCATACAATATTTGTCCTTTTGTGTCTGGCTTATTTCACTCAACATGATGTCTTCACAGTTCATCTATGTTGTTGCATGTAACAGAATGTCATTTCTTTTTATGGTTGAATAATATTCCATTGTGTTTATATACCACATTTTGTTTATTGATTCATTGGTTGAAGGACTCTTGGTTTCCTTTTGCCTCAATTGTTGCTGTTAAGACGTTTGATATCCCCATGGGTACCATTTTTTATGGGTAATCTGTCTCTTCTCTTTCTTAGCTTTTAGCATATTTTTTTAATCTTTGAAGTTCTGCTATTTCACCAAGATAAGCTTAATTGTAGGAACTTTCTAGACATGGAGGACTCATTTCTTAATTCCAGTAAATTCTAAGCTATCCCCCCATGAATCCTGCCTCACTCTCATTTCCCTTATTGTATACTTCTCAAGACAGTGTTGGAGCCTTTCAAGGTCATACTTCAGCTGCACTCTCATCTATGCCCACATAGATGAGAGTAACCTATTCTAGAACAACACCAGCTATAAATCACTTGCACCAGAATCAGCTCAAATTTGCACACCAGGGGAGTGGTGGAGCCAGGATCTGAACCCAGGGAATCAGGTCCAGAGATTACTCTCTTACCTGCTACACTGAAATACCTACTGAAAAACAGACCTTAAAATGGGAAAGGTAGAATGAGGTTCCATAGTGAAAGCCATGGGTGCTCAAATTCCACCAGACCATGCCAGCACTAGGAGCTGATCGCTCTCAGTGGAAGGCTCTCAGCTGCCTTCATGCTCACTCTGCTGCTGAATCAATGGTCTGCAAACCTTGACTCAGACTCCAGACCTGGTCCCCTTCCCAGGCCCCATTCAATGCCTCCACTTGAATGCCCCAACCTTGCAGTCTCATTGGACTTCATCTACTCTGCCTGCCCTAGATGAGGGGGTGAAGCATGGGCGTCTGGTCTTTCTCCATCTCCTTTTCAATCCCTTGTTCTGGCACCAAGGCTCTTCCCTCCTCTCTTCAAGGCCTTCTCTTCTGGTTCTTAATAACCTTTTCTGGACTTAAAAATCCTCACTCTTGCATAGCAACAACTTGGGCTTTCCAAAGTATTGTTTCTGACCTGGGATTAAGGCCTTATTTGGGAAGTTGTAAAACTGAACACTGGCTCTTTTCTTTGTCTCTGTATTTTGTCTGTTCACAGTCCTTATACCCCTTCAGGATCTTTGGGGTTAAAGAAGGAAGAGATGAAAAACAAAGCACAGACATTTGTACTTTGAGATGCTTTCCTGCCATCACATTTAAAATATACTGACACAGAGCTTGGCATAAAGCCACATACAGTAAACGTTATCTGGGTACCCTTGGTATTATTGAGTCATTTTTTTACCAGCAGGGTGGGCTGGTCCCCCTCTTCTTACCACAGATTGCTCTTTTGATTCTGTGAGCTTCAGGTCTTCTCAAAGTTAACTGGTCCACAGCCAAGCTCTCCCATGTGTACATATCCAGTGACCTGGGGTTTTCATTCTCTTTAAAGGTTTCTCCCAAAGACCCTTGTGGAATCTATACTTACCTAACTCCTAGGATCCACTATTTCTTGACTGAACCCACCACTCCACTGCAGACTGATCCTTGTCTAAACATTATTTTGAATCACATTTGAATAAGCACAAACTTCTCTCCCTTTTGCTTGTCTGTTATCTTTTATATTGCAGATTTTCCTGTCTTGTGCTCAAAGATCTATAGGTACAATATTGGAAGTTCTGTTTTCAAAACCAAAAACAAGGAAAAGTTAATCATCCAAATCCCAAATCACTCAACCTCATCAGTCTGAAGACTTGCACCCTGTCCCTACTCTGAGAAGAATTACAGAACAAAAAGAAAAGACTATGCAAAGCAAAAGGTACATAGTTAAGTTGCTGCAAGTAATGTTGGCTTGAGTGTTGGTTTTATGGGTACTACATTATATACTGGAGAGTACAAAGGACATGTAAATGACTTGGTTCATTTCCTATAGGAACTCTTAATCTCCATTGGAAAAAGCCACATAAAGTAATCAATGGACAATATTTAATTGACAATCCATGGCCATGCCCTGACAACAACCAGCCTTTGCCCCCACTGCCCCAAAGACCAACAACATAGTTAACATTAAGTGAGCATTTATTATGTACCATGTAATATTCTAAGCACTTTGCACATGTTAATCTATTTAATTACATAAGAGCTCCTCCTTTTAGGGAGATATTGTTATTAACATGACAAGACCACTGTGCAGATGAGAAAACTGAAGCTCTGCACATGATAATAGGACTCTTATTTCTAATATAGAAATTTCTATTTTCCTACACATTTACTAAAACCATCATGTCCTACAATATGTTACTGTGATCTGGTGTCTTTCCCAATTTTGCAATGAGTTCTGAGTTCATTTCAAAATCAGTGCTCAAAAATACAGTGTTCAGTAAATGTTGGAAAAGAGTTGTCAAATTCCTTTGGCTTCACCATTGGCCTCTAAAATTCTGACCTCTTCTAACCTCTGGATTACTTATTCAGCCCAAGACTTACCATCCATATGATGTGATGCAAGTTTCATGTCTATCCTAAGAAAGTCAAAGACCAAGTGCTTTGAAAATGTTTGGTAAGGGATGACAGTGATGGTAGTACAGCATTGTGAGCATAAATAACACTACTGAATTATATATTTGAATGTGGCTAAAAAGGGAAATTTCAGGTTGTATGTATGTGACTAGAATGAAAATTAAAAAACAGAAAACATGGGACTGCACAGGACAAACAGTGAACCCTAATGTAAGCCATGAACTATGGTTAATAGTTCAATTTATAATAATATTCTTTTGTCATTATAAAAAATGTGCCACACTAATGCAAGGTGCTCATAACAGGGATACTTCCTATATGATATTTCTGTAAAACTACAACTTCCCTAATTAAAAAAAGAGAGAGAGTGGAGCAGATTTGGCTCAAGCAGTTGAGGTCCTGGATTTGATTCCCTGTGCCTCCTAAAGAAAAAACAGACAACAAGTACAGAATGAGTACAAATAATGAGCAAAAACAATGAGCAAACAGGTGAGGGAGCCATGGGGTGGGGGAGGAAACACTAAAAAGAAAAGAAGACCAAAGGTTTGTGTTAGGTGGAGTAGGTGGTTCTCCATGTGATTATATGGTAAGAAAGAGTAGATATAGTTGCTGTGTGAAGGGAAAGGGGTAGGTTTAGGCTTGGGAACCTGGGAACATGTGAAGTAGCAAGATGTACCTGGAAAGCAAAAATTGGATTCAATTCCAACACTGTGGAATTAATAAGACAGTCAGAATGCTTTGGAGGCAGAATCCAGCAGCAGTGCCTGTTCATGGGAATGTAGTTGGGAAAGTTGCTGAGCCATGTTGCCCTGCTTGGTCTGTGTTCAGATCTGAGGCCCAGTGCCCTGGAAGGGATTAGGGTCTGCTGGTTCTCAGCCTACACCTCCCCCCCATCCAGGCCTCCTGGGCATTCATTCTGGCCATACTTTTGAGCCTAGTTCCATGGGAGGATTGTGAAGGCCAAGAGTGATGTCAGGTGTAGAATGAATGAGGTCTATTTTGAGACAGGTCACCAAAGCAAAATGTAAAATCTCTCATTCTTCTGGCAAATACCAAGGTATTTGGTACCTAATGTTTCACAATCAGGAGGACTTTGAGGTGAAATAAGTATTTTGCAATCTGGATGTTATATAGATATAGAGGCTACTTTATTCCTTATTCCTTTAGAATTCATTTTGGTAATTGCTTTCATATTGTCTTTCATTTCCCCATGGGAACATGGACAGCTTTTATATAAGGCAATCTGAGAGGCTGTGCAGGACTCATGATTATTGGGATGTGGGAAGCTGCAGTTTAAAGTCATGACTTTTTTGCCAAAATGCTTATTCATTTAATCCATTGGATTTCTTTTCTGAAACCTTTTGAAGAGACCTTTTAGTCTAATACATTATATCTAGAATAATGCATCCACATGGCATATAGAATACTTTTATTGCATTAATTTTATTCTTGCAAGAATTTTGTGCAACTTATTTAGGACTTTCTGAGTTTTTTGTTTGTGCTTTGACTTTTGTTTTTACTAGATACTGCTTACATGAGCCTGCACTATAAGGAGAAGCTATGAGTCTAATTACATTTATAAGGCCTTGCTTAGTATTTAAACACAACCTTAGTGATCTTAATGATCACCAAAGAAAAAAGATGCCCTTATGTAGCCTGCTGAGCTCAGTATAAAAATTTGGTAATCTTTTTTTTCCATTGTTAAATCAGCAAAAATGTAACATCAATACCCAATTGCTGGTAAGGATGCCATGTAACAGGCACTCTTAGGTATGGCTATTGATGTGTTCATCTGTCAAGAACCATTTTTGGAAAGTAAATGGAGGGCAGCGTGAACTGTCCCTACAGAGTGCCCGGCTTGCAATGGCTTAACCCCACATTTACTGTGAGACTTTGGGTAAGTTGCCCGACTTCTCAAAGGCTGAAGTTCTCCTTCTGTAAAATGGAGATGCTAATACCTAGATAAGAAGAGTTCTTGTTAGGATGGAATAAGGATGATTACTATCATGGGAAATCTAAATTAAGTAACTAATCTGAAAGACTTAAAACAATACATCTATGCAGAGACTTATCTCACAATTATTCATAATTTAAAAATTTGAAAATCAGTTGTGTCCAAGAGTCATCAAGTACATTATTGACTAACTTTTTGGTGGAGTGCTTTTGTAGCCATTAATTGAACACTTATGAAGATTATCTGACAAAATAAAATGAAGAAAAATCTTTAAATAATATTGAGTGAAAACAAAGAACCAAAATTGTAGAATTCGATCAACATATCTAAACTATAAATATGAAAATAGTGGGGAAGAGACTTCACAAAATGACAATAGGGTGGTTGAGTTATACATTTTTCCAATTGTTAAGTTTTTTTATTACATTATTTTATAAATTTTATAATTAAAACACTGTAGCACTATTAATTACTTTTATTTTTTTATGAAAAAATGCTTACTTTAGAAAACACAGAAAATACAGAAAATCATGAAAAATACTATTAAAATACCCTAATTTTACCACTGTTAATATTTTAACTTCTATTGTTCAAGTCTTTTTTATGCATGATATGCATATATCAATTATATATGTGTGCTATAGATATGTTTGTATATGCATCTATACTTTTCCAAAATTAACTTTGCTTTACTTTCAAATTAACTGTTAGTTTGCATCTCAGGTTGTTGCTTTTGTATCTCTTCTTTAGGTGATCTTTCCATACCAGCCTATTCTCCCTTTACTTGCCACTATAAAATCTTGTTTTATTGATAACACCAAGAACCTATTTTGAAATGATCTTTTGTTTCTTGTCAACAATAATTTTTTGAGGTGAACTGACCCTTCAAAATTCCAAATAATACTCTTTTCCTTGTGGTGCATTATATAGTTTACTCATAGACACTGTGCCATTACTGTTGTTTTATCTTTAATTGTCCTTTAACACAATGAGAGTCACCCCAGCACTCAGTGCCATTCACTTGGGTCCATGCAAACTTCTTCAGATAGAAAGCAGTAGGGCAGATCATTGTACTCAGGTCTCATTTCTAACAGACCTTGACCTTGTACTATTCTTCTGGATTCAAGGGGAATAATCACCTGTTCTCTGCCTAGTTCTTTCAGAATTAGAGAAAGTTTGTATTTCATATAAATAGAGGCTGTCTTCAACTGATACAACACACATAAAATGCTCAGTCCAGGGAGCATACTCCCAGGTCTCTTCCTATCTTAGCTCCACTTATAGAGTCTTACATGAAAGGATCTACCTACTTGTAGATAGAATTCATTGTCTTTTGCTTCCTGCTGGGCATAAGACAGAGGCAAGAAGAGTTTCATTTTAACTAACAGGCTTTTTTTTTATATGCCTTTGATTGATATTATCAGAGAATCAAATGTAAACTAGGTGGCTACCCAGCATTGTACCAGAGCTGAGCTAGAACCTAAAAAGGGACTGAAGCTCTGCACCTGAAGCAGACCTCCTGGGAGTTGGAATCTCTGGGTAAAAAAAAGAGAGAAAATGTTATTGTGGATGGAGGGTTGAATGGATTTGGTAAGCATAAATATTTGTCATAAATCAGAATCTAGGCAGTGATGGCTATACACATTTTCCTTTTCTTTTTTTCCCATCAATTGTAGACCATGGGAGTTCCAGCTATGAGTAGATAGTGGAAATTTTGGAATGTTTTCCTTCCTACTTAGTGAAAGGTGATCTTATATTTCAAGGGATGAAGCATGTAGAAACCAGTTGTATATTTCTCAATTCAGCTTCAAATAAATATGCTTGATGGTAATTTTGGGGAATATGTCCATGAATGTTCCAAAATGCTGCCTGTGATCTTTGGTTTCAGGGCTAATTGTATATTTTTTTCTAGTCACTGTAATTGAAGGTGTTAGATGGCACAAAGATTCCTTTTTAAATTGGGAGACCCCATTTCTGATTTAAATACTTTATTAAATATACCTTTAAAAACTATAATGGTGTCTGGTCTTTCCTACCTTAACACTAATGTTCCCAAAATAATAAAGAAATGCACATTCCCCCCACCCAAATTTAGCATGGCAGAATTTTTGAGGCATTCTCATAAACTATAAGGCCAGTGTATATGGATTTGAAGACAAGAATTGGTAGCTTACTCTCACCATGTGAAAACACAGCATCCTGCTCATGAAAGTGATGGAAGTAAGGAGACAAGACATTTCACCTCTTCTTTTCCCCACTCTATGAACCCCAACTCAGAGCTGGGATTGGCCCAAACAGAAAATTAAGTGGTCATCACTTTATTATACAGTTCCCTTCTCTGTCATATATTTTTGCATCACTTCCTGAAACTCAGAAAGAGGAGAGGGCAGGCTAGCAATGAGAAGTGATGTTGTACATACTGGGTACACATCTACTCAATGGGATATATTTTTGTATATGCCTGTGATTCCCATGATCAGAGAATCAGAGGTAGGACTAGATGGCTCTCCCACTTAATACCACAGTGAACTAGAAATGATGTTCCTATAAATAGACTGGAAGCTCTGCACATGTAACAGAGTTTCTGCTGTAAGTGTGAGAAGTGGCTTAGGACATCCCCTAAATGTATTTACCCAGGGAAAACCTTGAAGACAGCATACCAGACAGAATTAAGGTCATGAAACAAAGAGAAAGTTGTTTTGTTGTATTTATTATATCAACAAAAAGAGGTTAGGCTGGGAGACAAAATCTAGGCAGAAAAGAGTGTGCTGCAACTGAAGGCAGAAATGGAGCAAGGATACTGAGCAAGCTGGAGGGATGACTGACATAGGGACAAGGACTTAGACTGGGGCCTCTGCTGTGGAAATAGCACAATTACAGACTCTGAGGTTGTGCAGAGTGTCATGTGCAGAGGACAGAACAGCACATACTGGGGACTTTAATTTTCCACACTCCTTTGGTCAAGAGAGAAGCTGGGTCTGATTAAAACTACCCAGAAGTAAAGTCTCCTCTCTAGCATCAGATTACTGGTCAGAGAAGTCAGGAGATTCTGTTTCCAGAACAAAAGAGCCACACATGTTTATTGACAGCTTGTTTATGAAGTTCATGGGCAAAAATATTTTGGGTGGGTCTACATGTACATCAGTATTTTAGCTATCTGAAATCCACAAAGAATGATTCATGTGTGGAACACATGGTTTTGGTAGGTTAGAGGATTATGCTTTTAGATGAAAAAGTTTTTGTGTGTGCCCAACTTCAGCTCTGTGAAGTGGGCAAAAGCCCCCCACACCCTACCTAACTCCATCCCCATTTTTCAGTAGAAAAACACATTGGATAACAAAGAATTAGAGGGGGGAAAATATACAAGTAAACTTTCTAGAAGCATGTATGAATTGCTTATTATTTACTTCCAGAGAAAATTATTAGCTTCTATGCATGGTTTCATATTATGAAATTATGTTCTATAAACTTAAAAAATGGCCCAGTAATGTCATTATCTTACTGGTATAAAAAGCACAAATGTACAGATATTTTACAAAACAAAATATGGAAGGATTTTATATATATGCTTTAGCAATAAGGAATGAGTCATGTTTGAAATACAACATATACATGTGTTAAAGCCCAGTATTTGAAAGTTTTATGTCAGAAATATTGTTGATGCAAGTATGTCTCACTATATAATATTAGCCAAGCAACCCACAATGTGATGAATTAATAACAGAGTAATTTATAGTTTGAAAAGCAAAAATAGCAGTCATTAATAATTACAACTGACTCAAGACATCAAAAATAATGAACTAATAACAAAGTATCATTTCCCCCCCAAATGGAAAATTTACAATATGTGTGTACACAGAGGGACTTTTGGAAAGTCACATAGCCTTATGTGACAGCTATATTATTAGAAGAATAGTGATTTAGAGTCCTCCATAAACTCAAAGAGTATGATAATTTTAGTAATTTTTAATATCTTCGAAAGCAATAAATATTTAGCTCTAGGAAAGGGATTATGGAATTATGACTTTTGGATCTGTTAGGAGGATTTCTAAGGCTTATACCTGGAAAACCACTGAACTGGAAACAAAGGCAGGGGTGGTTCAAAGAATGTCTTCTATCTAGGAGTGAAGACAAAGTCATTGGGTTTATTAAGCACATTTATTGTCATCAGTAATAAGAAAACCTGACCCCTGGGAAACAAGATCTAAAATTATGTTGAGAATCACTCTTTCAAGTACCAAAAATTTCAAGAAGCATTTTCAATGGAAATTACTCTAAAGATGTGTAGTAATCATTTCTTTGCCTTTTGACTAGGGTATACTCATAACAGTTAAGTTGTCTTCATCATCTTAATTATTATCAGTTGTTGCTAAATGCTGCAATAAAATTATACCCACGGGGCTTTCCAAGAGTGGGATACTTGCATCTAAATTACACAACCATATACCACTCCTGGAATTCAGTGGATTTAATAGTTTTTCTCATTCCCGCCTCTTGTTGTCAGGTTGTCAGTTCTCACCACTCCCTTCTCCTAAAACCCACCTCACCCAGGCTTCTAACTTGCTGCTTTGGATCTGAATTTAAAACAGTTGTCTGGAAAAGAACTATTAAGTTTTAAAAATATATTCTAAGTGTGTTTGGATTTTGTATAAGCAGAAATTTTTAAAGTTGTGATGTTCCTGTGAATATTATGCATGAAAACAAGTGCTTGAGGTTTGAAGCATGGTTTTGGTTGCACAACAAAGATCTTTCTTAATCAGTTTTAGATTATTATTATTAATGATTTCAATAATAACAATACTTTACGTTTTTATAATACTCCAATTTGTAAAAATTGTGACCCATATTTTTTCAAATGATCCTTACCAAAGGATCTTACCAAAGGCAGAGTTCATTATTATACTTCATTCAACCATTCATACAGTTAAGTAATATTCATTAATGGCCCTTGTGCCAGGCACTGAGGAAACCTAGACTCTGAGGTTACCTAATTTGGAAAAAGCTATTGTACAGCAAATATCAATGCTGGAATCCAACTCTAGTCTTTTTGACTCCATGTTCAGTGATTCTCAATGACTTCAAATGAATGTAAGAAGTTAAGATCTCTATGAAGCAGGTGCAGAGAGATGTAATAAGAGTATTTTCTGAGGTTAAAAAAGGCAACGGAATGGTGTAAAATGGCAGTTATTTAAGATATGGGAAGTTTGAAATAGAATTAAAATTTTGTGGCAGAATTTAAATCCAGTTGAAGGTGCTAAAAAGCTGAAGTGACACCATGGAAAAGTGAATTATTGATGCAAAAGAAAACTTGAGATGCTCTTCCAGAATGCAAAAAGAAATAACAAATATAAAGAAAATGGTGAGAAGATAGGTAATAAAACAGGGCAGACAAAGAATGGTAAATCTCAGAACAGACTGAATGACCAAAAAATAATTGAGGAATTTTTTTTTGGACTTAAAACAGAGGCTTAAAATTAGACACAGAAAATACTTAATATATTTCATGTAACATTGTTGAAAAGACACTGCTTTCTATATATTTGGTGTTTTTTTTTAAAGTAAGAAATCCAAAACATCATATAAAGTATCATAGCTGGACAAACTGGTTGCCTGCAAAGGAATAAAAATTGGGCTACACACAGACTTCTCTAAGACCTGGAATATCAGAAGATGTTGGAACAAATTCTACAAGATTTTAAGAAAAAAGTATTATGAAACAAGTATATTTTCCCCAGCCAATTTATCATGTGTGAGGGGAACAAAGAAATATTCTGAGATTAGTAAGAACTCAGAAAGTATAAATTCAAATCTTTCTTTTTTAAATCACTTAAACAAAATGGTACAGCCACTCTGGAAAATAATTTTGCACTTTCTTATAAAAACTAAACACACAATTATTATATGACGCATTAATTGTATTCTTGGCATTTATCCCAGAGAATTGGAAATTTCCATTGACACAAAAACCAGTATGCAAGTGTTCATAATAGCTTTATTTATAATAGCTCCAAACTGGAAACAGCCCAGATGTCCTTCAAGAGGTGAATGGTAGACACTGTGTTACCTACATAGCATAGGATACTACTCAGCAAAAAACAGTATCCCACCAAGGAAACAAGAGGGTCTACAATTGTAAGCAAGACAGTCCCATCTATCAGCCCTATAGGATCACAGCCCCCTCTCAATTATAGGTGGAGTGGACATCACCATCCCAGAATCATCAGGATTGGGGAATAAACTAGGGACTAGAGTGGACTTACTGGTATTCTACTGTAGACTTGTGATTCTAGCAATGGAAGAAATTATATCATTGCTGTGGAGGCAGAGGCCACTGGAGGTTCTGGGGACAGGGAGAGGGAAAAAGAGGTGTAATACATGGGCTCTTTGGGTACTTGGGAATTGTCCTGAATGACATTACAAAGACCGATACAGGCCATTATAAATCTTGCCATAAGATACAGAATTTGGTGGGAGAGGGTGTAAACTACAATGTAAACTTTAATTCATGCTTAGTGGCAATGCTCCAAAATGTGTTCATCAATTGCAATGAATTTACCTGACTAATGAAGGATGTTGTTAATGTGGAAAAATGTGGGAGTTGTGGGGAGTGGGGCATATGGAAATCCCCTATATTTTTTATGTGACATTTGTATTATCTAAATATCTTTAAAAAAAGAAGCTGGAACCATTGAGCCTGAAGAGGAAGAAGGAAGGCTGAACCCTTGCAGACATCACCTGCCATCTTACTTCAACATGTGGCAAATGACTTTGGGTGAGAAAGTACCACTTATAGTACCTTGAGTTGGGCTCTTTAGGGCCTTGTAACTGTAAGCTTCTACCCCAAATAAACACCCATTATAAAAGAGAAAAAAAAGTTATTACCAAACCCAAATTCACATAGATGTTTCTATATTTATTCAAGAATTTTTATTGTTTTGCAATTTACATTTATCTTAAATTACTTTTAATATAATGCTTTTGTAGTCAGTTAATTTTGTGTCTATGTACATTTTTTCTATATATGTCCAAATGTTCCATCACCATTTGTTGAAAAGACATCCTTCTTGAATTAAATTGCCTTTGCTACTTTGACAAAGAAAAAAGAAAATCCCAACTACTGATTGATTCATGCAACAACTTGGATGGCTCTCCAGAGAATTATGCTGAGTGAAAAAAGCCAATCTCAAAAGGCTACATACTGTATGATTCTATTTATACAACCTTCCTGAAATTTAAAATTATAGAAATGGAGAATAGATTAGTGTTTGCCAGAGATTAGGAGCCTGGTAGAGGTGGAAGCTGAAGGAAGAGATGGGGTGTAGTTTGAAAAGGGGAACATGGAGGATCCTTGTGGTTATCTTGACTGTGGTGGTGGATTCATAAACTTGTGATAAAATTTTATGGAACTAAACACACACAGAAACACACATACAAGTGAGGTCAAGTAAATCTGGAGAAATCTGAATAAGACCTGACAATTGTGTCAGAGTCAGTATTCTGGGGTAACATTATACTACAGTTTTGCAAGATGTTACCATTAGGAGAAACTATGTAAAGGGTACACAGAATCTATCTGTATTATATCATACAATTGCATGTGCATCTACAATTGTTTCCATTAAAATTTCAATTAAAAATTACTTAAAATCTGTAAAATGAAAAAACAAACAATAAAATGTTTCCAAAACATCAATTTATGTTAGTAAAGAATGGAAAGCAAAGAGGATAAAACTGGAATAAATTCCTTGTTTCATATAATGAGGAGTCAAAAGATACTTTTTTGTCTTGATAAAGAAATAATTGTGTTTCTTTAACTTAAAGATAAAAAGAAATAAAATTGAGAAAGGATGCACAACTGTCAAATCGTTGAGGAGGTTAAACATCACAAAATAAAGAAAGTGAGGTGGAAAAAGCAAGTAAGCATTAAGAAATAGAAAGGATAAAAGAAGATAAATAAGGACCATCATTGTCCATGATAAATATAAATAAATAAATTCCCCAAGTATAATCAAAGACTGTCAGATTAGCTGAAAGACAGAATTGTGCTATACATCTGCTAAATAAAATTACGCAGAAAGTTAAAAATAAAAGGTTGAATAAATATTTATTTAGCAAATGCAAAAACCAAAAGGAAACACACAATTTAAGAAAAACACCGGCCACACCACTAACCTGGGATTTGGCAACCGGGAAGACAGGATCCACCCAGTTCCTCCCAGAATGTCTCACTGTTCTAACGCTAAACGTCAAGCTAACAGAAGGATAAATAAAATGTTCTCTCCTCCTACCTTGACAAATAAACTTTCCAAACAACCTGGAAGCCCATGGTCGAAAATAGAATTTTAGAACTCGCCCAAGTTCTGTGATGCAAAGTGATAGCAAAATGAGTGGGCTGTGGCCGCTAGCCCTACGTCCTGACACACGTTACCCTCCCCACCGCACAGCCAGCATGTCACCCCCACAACCCCCAGAGGCCCACCCTTCACTCACTTCTGGGTTAGGTATATGCACTGCCCCGGGAGGATGGCCTATGGAAGGCGGCTGCAGAACATTGCAATCTGCTTCTTTTACTTACAGCACACTGTGATGAGTTTTCCACAGTTAACATTTTCTTTCACAAGTGTTTTCATATTGATACCACAATCAAAATTTTCAGAGTCTCTGTAGTCACTTTCAGTTCCAAGACTGCAACTTTGCTTTTGGCTGCTTTACATATTGGTCTTAAACTTAATATTTTGTTTAAAAGACAGGAAGGGTCCATAGCTTAAAAACAACAGCAACAGCAAATACACAAAACAAACAAAAAGAGGCTTGCACATTTCAGTGTGAATGTAACCCATTCCCTACTCTTGGAGTTTTAAATTGCTTCCAAGTTTTCTTTATAATAAACACCTTTCCCCATTATGTCTATCTAGCTATTACTTACTCTTTCATTAAAATTCTTTCAGATGAGAAGAAGATGTGGCTCAAGCATTTGGGCTCCTGCCTACCACATGGGAAATCCCATTTTTGTTCCCGGTGCCTCATAGAGAAGATGAGAAAGACAGCAAGCTGGCATGATGGGCTGGCATGGTGAGCCAACTCAACAATATGACTCAACAATATGATGCAACAAGGAGACACAAAGAGGAAACACAATGAGAGACACAACAAAGCAGGGAGTGGAAGTGGCTCAAGTGATTGAGTGCCTCTCTCCCACATGGGAGGTCCCAGGTTTGGTTCCTGGTGCCTTCTAAAGAGAAGACAAGCACAAACAACAAGGAGGTGGAGAGGAATAAATAAAATCTTTTAAAAAGTTTTATTTTCACTTCCTCTCAGCCCAGCCTGACTTTCTTTCTGGGTGCTCTGCAGAAGTGTGTACATTCTATTGGGTTTTAAATGTCTATACAATTTTGTCTCCTAATACAATCATGAGTTCCTTTAGCAAAGGACTTTAATCTCTGCATTGTCACAGAGGAGGGGCTCAATAAATGCTTGTTGGCTAAAGGGAACTTGTATGCAGCCCTCCTTGTTCAAGTTCCAATGCCCACTAAAGTAGAGCATCTCTAATGTTAGCATTCCTAAGACTTGCCTGGAGAGTTCCTAAGGGCAGATTGCTGAACTGTATCCCCAGGGAGTCTCACAAGCTTCCCAGTGCTGCTGCTCCCTGTTTGTGGAGACTCTGCCCAGGAGCACTGCCATAGACAATTTTTTATAATCTGTCTTCCTGCAGGATTTTCTGAGAGCTGACAGAAACCTGTAGCTCCAGTTGGATGTTTCCTTTTACCCTGTACAGATAGTGAGCAGAAATGCTGGCTTTTACAACAATTTTTGTGTGTATGAGTTTGGTTAGTATGAGTTATTTTTCCTGAGGCTGATATGCTGGGGGAAACTGGCAAAACCTGCCTTCTATTCCCCACTTGCTGAGGTCTAGCTCTTGGAACAGGTGGCTCCAGTTAAAATGCTGATGTCCTTTGAGGCTCTCTGAGCAGCTGGCTGGCTGGCCTTCCTACAACACCTCTGTAGCTTCTACCTCATCACCACTTCAACAAATTCAATACCTTTTTCTTTTGAATCATGTTCCAAAAAGAACAACAGATTTATGTCCATTAGTACATGTGTGCTTAGAAGCAGAAGGCAATCCTTTAATAATTGGCACTTGGAAGGCTCTTTGAAAAAGATGAAGCTAAGTCATAGACAAGTCAAAAAAACTCAGAAGTGTAAGCATCTTTCAGGCAGGAGGGGAGTGATTTGTAGGAGTTCTGTGCTTCCTTGAAGGTAAAGTAATAGCCAAGGAGTGGTATAAGGGGAGGAAATAATACTCAGGAAGAGACTAATTACCCCCCACCAGAGCTGGCTCATAATGAAGGGCTGGTTATAGCTAACAAATTACTTTCATTTAATTCTCATGCATTTAATGGCTCTCCAGAGAAAGAGTCTTGGGTGCCCTGGCTCCTGTCTGGGAAAATATTATTTAATAATAATAGATGCTCCCTTCTCACCTGGTAGAATTTGCAGGGTGGGAGGTTGCCTCACTAATGCCCCTATGTTCTTTTAGTACATTTCATCCCCAATGACTCTACAACATTTTATAGTCTGCATTGTTGTGTGTGTGTGCACATGTGTGTGCATGTGCATGAGAAGGGTGACAGTAGCAAATGTTAACACCACAACTTTACAGCTGGGGACAAAGAAGCATCCAGGGAGAGTTGAGTTGGTGAAGTCCACACCAGGCTGTGAGTAAGGGCTTTCCTCAGCAGCCCTTGGTGATTTGGATGTCCAGGATAGGCAATATTTCCTGATTTTTGGCAGGGGAACAATTCATTTAAATATAAGATGAGAACTTGGTTTTTACTTCCTCACAAAATTAAAGGAAATCACACAACCAAGAGAAGCTGGCTTCTGCTTCTAAGAATGATTACCTCCTTATCAAAAGGCTTGGGTCATAATCATTCTTAAAATTGCCATCTATATTTCTATAAATTCTTAGGAGACTCAGCCAACCTAAAATGAAAGGATATATTCAAATTTTGTACCACAATGATAAGGAAATACCATAGAATGGAGATATGGAGCTACCCGCAACCCCAAGTTATGACACTAGTGCTGACTTTTTTCAGACAATACCTGCCCCTGCTATCTCTGTAGGTTCCGCTTGCCCTACTGACTCCCCTTTTAGCCATCCATCAACCACCCTTGTCATTTTCCTTAAGTGGGGTGCAGGGCAAGGATGAGCAGATCAGCTCTTCCCTCCCTCAGGGCTTTTCCTATCCCCCTTTTCTTTGGGAAAACATCCCATTCAATCTTGTAAATAAATAGTGATATCTTTGAATGTTGCATTTGTAAGAGAGATTTACATTTTAATGAAAGACGAATAATGTTTCTTATTATTCCAGAGATGACATCATTTTGATGAATATTTGGGGCTTGTAAGGGGCTCTTGGTGGTGGGTGGGGCAGGGATTCAACAGGGGTCCCCAGATGCCACCCAGAGCCTAGCTCTACTGCACTTCTCCCTGGAGCATTTCCCATTCCAGAGTTTGGGAAGATAAGTGACTCCTCAGAATAAAGAAAATTTATAGAAAGGTGTTAGTTCTTACTTCATTCCAATTAGTCTTTTAGATCACAGGTGCAGACTCCAACCTCTTTCACAATGGCTTCCACACCTACCTCTCAAAGAGAATCAGACTTTGGGAGATTTGAAATAAGACCCCTTCATCCTTAATGCCACACAGACCTGAATCAACCACGTACCCTATGACCACCCACCCACCCAATGTCATCCTTTGATTCCAAATGCAAATTTTCTCCTAACCAATGCCTAATAGGCAGTAAGGCTGAAGATCTGAGGGTTGTCTTTGCTTGAACATTGAATTTGACATTCAAGCTATCCTTACTAAAGTCCTCTTGAAGTCCTTTGCCTATCTGGATGAAGGTATCAGCAATGCCATCCACTATTTCAAGATCAGGACAAAGCTGGAGTTATGTGACCCTCTAGGCTGGATAATAATTTTTTGTGTGCCTTGATAAGATATTTTAAATGTGTATTTGATATCCATTTAGGGGAGACACTGGCAGAACTGGAGGGAAAGCATGAGACGGACCCAGGTCTAATATGTATTACACTCCCAAGGTAAGAGATGAACTGCTATTCACCCTCCCACCCCTTGCACAATCACCCTGATGTTAGAGGGCAGGTTACAGAGCATATAGTGTCACTGAACCTTTTTTTTTCCTAGGAGATATAGCACTGACACACTAAGTAGCCCATCAAAGTTCTCCTTCCAATTACTTACAGTTTTCCCCATGAGAAAAGATCTAAAAAATGTTTTTTTCTCCACTTCCTTCTATTTTCAGTATTGTTCAACATCACAGTGGTGTTTTTCTGTCCCTTATAGACTGGAACTCTTATTGGCTATTTCTTGGCCTGCTTCGTAATCTAGCTCTGTTAATAGGTGTTAAATAATGAATGGAGAGCCAAGATGGAGTCATTCATGCTAAGCCCCATGTCAGCAAACAGAAACTTAGTTACCATTTCTTCTGAGTGCTGGAGTCTCCCAGAACCTGAAATATAAGGCCAGTCAATCATAGTCTGTCAGCTCCAATTTAGTTTGTGGGTCTTGACCCCTCTGCCTTGGTTTTAACCCAAAAAAGATAATACATTGATTTGGCCAATGGAGTCATTTGTACTACTACCCTCCTTGTTGGTTGTATAAGCCTGTCCATATAAACTCTGCCCTTTCTCCCACTCTCCAAGCTCCCTTCTCTTTTTCTGGATGGGATTTTGCCCAATTCATGAATCACTCAATAAAGCTGAAAGATCCTAATTTTCAAGTTGTAAAAAAAGTTTTTCTAATATCACAAATAATATTAATTATAAGCCTTTGCAATGTCCTGTCTAATAAATTCAGCCACATGTATTAAACAGTGTCTAAATACTGGCCCAAATACAGAACATACCATTTTAGCCTGATGTTCAAATGTTACATAATCTAGTTGAAAACACTTGTAAAAAAAGGGGGTAAACCAGATGTTATTGGTGACTCATGCAAATAAACTCATCACTGCTGTTTTGCTATCTAGCTTAGGTAGTGCCAGTTATTTATTAAAATATAAACCAATTTTCGTTAGAGAACTAACTAGGAGCCAACTTAATTAATGAGTCATCATGGCTAAGAGCTTGGGGCCAAAGGAGAAAGCCACATGAGATTTTTGTGGGCAGTGTTAGACCTAAATTTAATTGCAAGTAGTTTATCAGGGAATAGCATGGAAGCATACTAAAGATAAACTTGCCACTAGAGTCTAACTTTTAAATTAGAGGTTAAGCAAACAAAAAAGAAGGAGTCAACCTCAGCTTAGTATTATACTAGTATATTTTTATAGTAATCATTAAAAAGCTATAATGATAAAGGTAGATTCACTGATTATTTACTCTAGATAAACACTGAAATATTCAGAAACTCCAATCATCTGCTGTTTTATAATTCTTTTAAATATTTCTGCAGATTATCTAGGAAATCTAGCCATTATGTTTTTCTTCCACTTTTAGTCTACTTGCAGAAAGTCTGGAGAGAAGTGCTTCTTTATACTAGAAGAAAGAATCCATGCTACCAATTTCTAAACTGTAGTAAAAACTTAACTATCAGTCATCATTTATAAAAAATACATAGACCTAAATGTGAAACAAAAGCATAAAATTCTAAAAACAAAACAAATCAGAGGAGAAAATTTTTATAACTTGGATTAAGCAAAAATTTCTTAGATATGATATCCAGAACACAATCTATAAAAGAAAAATATGATAAGTTTGACTTCATCAAGATTAAATATTTCTGCTTTCTGAAAGACACTGTTAACAAAAATGAATGAAAAGACAAGCCATGGACAGGGAGAAATTTTTTGCAAAGTACATAACTGATAAAGGAATAGTATCTAGAATACATAAAGAACTGTGAAACTTCAATAATAAAAAATAATGAACCAAATGGAAAAAGGGTAGAGGTTTAAACTAAACATACATTTCAACAAAGAAAATATATGAATGGCAAATTTGCCCATGAAAAGATGTTCAACATCATTAATCATTAGGGAAATGCCAATTAAAACCACAATGAGGTACTAATAAACAACTGTTAAAATGGATAAAACAAACAAACAACAACAACAAAAAACAAAAACAAACTTACAGACAATACTATGTCCTGGTGAAGATCTGGAGCAACTGGAGCTCTCATTCATTGCTAATAGGAATGTAAAATTCTACAGCCACTTTGGAAAGAACATTGAGATTTTCTTATAAATTAAACACACATTTTTCCATGCCCCCCAGAAATTCCACTCCAGAATATTACCAAAGTGAAATGAAAATGTGTGTCCACATAAGAATCTGTGCTCATATATTTATAACAGGTTTATTCATAATAGCCCCAAACTTGAAAGCACCCAAATGTCTTTCAACAGGTGAATGGATAAGGAAATTATGGTACATTCATACAATGTAATACTACTCAGCAATGCAAAGGATCAAGCTATTTATACATGTAACAATATGGCTACATCTCAAATGCTTTATGATTGGTGAAAGAAGTCAGATTCAAAATGTTACACCCTGTGTGATTCCATTTATAGAACTTTCTTGATAAAGCAAAATTATAGGGACAGAAAACAGATATGTGGGGCTGGGATTGAGAGGAGTGATTGACTGTAGAGGGCTGTGAGACAAGTTTTTAAGGTGGTGGAACTGTGTTGTATCTTTATTGTGGTGGTGGTTATATATGTATGCATTTGTTGAAATTAATAGAACTCTTCATTAAAAAGGATGAATTTTACTGTATGTAAATTATATCTCAATTAAAAATAAACCTTAGAATCAGTTACTCAAAAGGGATTCTTAGTTAAGAAAATGTTTCTTCTTAATATTTTACTGTCATTGACAAAGCTCTGTGCTTATAAACACAGCCCTGCTTTAGAGAATCATCTCAGAGAATTTTTTCAATCAGTCCACCTTTTTTCCCGATGCTTTTGGCTTTTTTCAGGCTCTTATAGTCTCTTGAAGAGTATGGCAATACTTCCCTAACCAGTCTCCCCTTTCTGTCTTGTCATTCTATTTCTCAACCTAAAACCTAATAACAGCTTTCCCTTACCCTATGATCCAGTCCAAAATGCTTAGCAAAGTTGATGACTTCATGCCTAACCACAAATTCTTCTCCCCTCACTCATTCAAATACACCACAAACTCTATTTCTGCCTATGTTGTTTGGTATACTCATCCATATTTCTATGCCTTCATCCTGTTCACTCTGCCTGAAATTCCTTCCCACATCTAGTGCACCTGACTGATTCCTACTTATCCTTAGACTTCTGCTTAATTGCATGCCCCTCCATGAGCCTTTACTATTTCCTTCAGGCAGGTATAGATATTTCCCATTGCTTCCATGGAAAACCTGATATAATTGTAACTTTTTTATATTGCTCTACCTCTGAAAATTTATTCAAGCTCTTTCCCTCTGATCTCACCCAAGGTCCATTTAATAAGTTCACTTAATTCATTCACCATACCTTGATGGAGCACTATCTATGAGAAAAACATTGTGCTAAGCAATTGCCCTCAAAGAACCCAAAGCTAGTTGGGGAGAAAGAATGAAAGCAAATTAAAGATAATGCCCCCTGAGAAGTATAATGTTATAATTACATGCAAGGAACAGAGACATCATGGGGCAGAAATGAATAGCTTTTTTTTTTTTAGTGCCCAATGTGTTATTTGAGAAGCTCTAACACCACATGGTGAACAAGTGAGATGACTTCTTTGCTCTTATCTGCTCTTATGTAGCCTTATTACCGTATTACAGAGGAGACTCAAAGAAGTAAAGTAACCCACCTAGTATTCAAAGAGCTAGCAATTACTTGAGTACAAATTTATATCCATGTATTTCTGGCTTCAAAATTTACTATGTTTTTAACTCTATCTAGGGGCAGGGGATGGCAGTTGAGAAGGCTTCCTATAAGAGGTGATCCCTAATGTAAGTTTGACAAAAGAATACTAGTTTTACAAGTAGATAAGGGTTGAGTAGAATTTTATGTAAAGGACACAATGCATGGAAAGCATATAGTTATGGAACAGTATAGTATATTCAGCAAAATATTTTTTAAAATTAGGCAATGGAGTGTAGAAGATATGACATTGGAAACAAAACAGAAATAGTGCATAAATTTGAAATTTTTGGGGAGATGCAACAGGTGTGAAGTGCAGTTCTTGCAGGTAAAAAGCTTGCCATTTAGATCTGGAGGTAAATCACTGATGTGATCACAGGATAAATGGAACCATTTTTGGCAGCCCATGATGGCCAAATCATGGAATGGAGAAGGATCTCATGGACTCAGGTGTGCATGGAAGGGGGAACAGAGGGTTCTTATTTAGGATCTGGATAAATGAAAATGAGACAGTTGGTGATTCAATAAAGAATGACTTGAAAAATGGCTCAGAGGAAAGGACATAAGAATATTTAAGGGAGTCAAGAAACCCAAGTTCGCTGGATTACAATGTTCAGAATTGTTATTTGGTAGGGGACTTTAAGAATTTCTATTCATTCATTTATTCAACAATGTATATATAAATTAAAACCATGTGCAAGATTAAATGCCAAGTGCAGAGATACAAAGAGGAAAATCATGGTCCTTAAGAAGCTTATAGACCCTTAGGCTTCATAGACTAGTTCAGGAAGATTTCTAATAAAATGATAGTTAACATTTATTGAGATGTTACTATGTGCCAAGTCCAGTTTGGGGTATTTAAAATATACCAAAGTGTCAGTTTCCACATCACCCACACCCTCCATCTCCAACTTCCCTGGTTATCATCCCCTATTATATGATGGGGAAATTGGAAAATTTGAGTTGAGTCATTTCTCTTTAACTGCCCACATGGTAGCCACTTCTTAGCACTTCTAAGTCATTGTAACTCCCCCAGAATTTACAACATATTTTACTGTAATCATCACCTCTATTAGTTGAGGAAATATTAGCTGGTATAGTAGATAAACCTCAAAATTTCAATGGCTTAACCAGTAGAAATTTATTTCATAGACACAGAGTCCAAAATAGGTGTTTCAACCAGCAGGCAGCTCTCCCTAAATGATGAGTCAGGTACCCTGGCTGCACCATCTTTAACTCATGGTTCCATGGTTGCTTTCTTATCTACTTCATTGGCAGAAGGAAAAGGAGGTTAGAGCTTGGAGGATTGAGAGTAGGAGATTTTTAAGGGCTAGGCCTGCAGGGGGATTGCACCACACTTTCTCACATTCCATTGCTTAGACCTCAGCCACTTGGCAGCATCTAACTGCAAAGGAGAATGGGAAGTATAGTCTAGCTCTGTGCCTAAGAAGGAGAAGACAGGTTCAGTAATCAGTTCATAATCTGCTATACCTCCTGCAGCTACTGACCCAGCAACCTCATTAAGGCACTGTTCCTCCTCCAAGATGCCTATGCATTTATTAATACAGTCAATAATTTTAAAGTTTTTCACAGACTAGGATGTAGCAAACTGTGCTAAGTCACTGGTAATCAATAGTGAACACAATAGACAACAAAATAAACAAAATAAAAATGATTTTCCTTGTGTTTAGAGTTTATTGGGGGAAATAAGCAACAAACAAATGAATAAATAAATAGACCACGATTACAAATTGTCAAAGTGTCATGAAGGGAACAAAGAAGATACAGAGATAAAGAATAACAGGAATGGGTTTACTTTAGTTAGAATGTTAAAGAAGACCCCTCTGAAAGGTCACTTTTAAATTAAAATTTGTAAAGATAAGAAGGAACCACCTCCCAACATGGAGAATGTGTGGAAATGCATTTCCAGATGGAAGAGATAATATGTGCAGAGGCTCTCAGCTCATAAATGTAGAACAAGACGGTGAGGCTGTGCACATAGAGGGCAGGGGATGCAATTGGAGATGTCAGCTGCCAAGTATTGCAGGGCCTTGCAAGGAGTTTGGGGTTTCACTCTGAGTAATGGGGCTTTTAATCCAGGGAGTACCTTGACCCAATTTACAGTTTTAAAAACATATTTTGCCTATCTATGGAGAATGGGTTAGTAGAGATAAAGAGTAATAGTAATCTGGAGACCCATTAGAAGGCAATTGCAATAGCTGAGGTAATAAGTGTTGGAAGCTGGAACTACAAAGGTGACAGTGGAAATGGAGAGTTGTGGACAAATTGGAAATATATTTTGGAAACAATAAACAGCTTTTGGTATGGATTTTATATGGGTGGGGGTGACTGTGGGAAAGAGAATATTTCAGGATGACTCAGGTTTCCAGATTGGGTGGCAGGGTAGATGGCCCCTGCTTTTGACAGAGAAAAGGAAGACTGGGAAAGGTGAAGGCTTGGGAGCTTCAAATAATAATTCATTTTTGGCAAGTTATATTTGACATACTTGGAAGGAATTCAAGGGAGGTGTTGATAGGCAATTGGATATACAAGTTTGGAGCTTAGAGGACAGTATAGATTAGAGATAGAAGTGTGAGAATTATTGACATATAGATGACATGTGATGCTATGGGCATTGCCAAGTTTACCTAGAAAAAGAACATAGAGAAGTGAAGAAGGTCCAGGGTGAAACTCCCAGGTTCTTTAATATTTAGAGATCCATGGAAAGAAGACTGAAAAAGAGCAACTAGAGATATGGTGAAAATCCCCCCAGGAACATGTGGTGTCATGGAAACCAAGAGAAGACTGTTTCAAGGAGAGCTCAAATAAAATAATGTCAGGAAAGCACCCAGTGGATTTCTCATTACGAGTGTCATTAATGTCTTTGACAAGAGTATATTCATAGGATATACAAGGAGTTGAAGTGGAGAGAGCAGTCATGCACACCTCTTCTGAGAAATTTAAAAGCAGGGGCATTATAATGTGGTGGGGGAGTATTTTTTGTTTTGTGTTTATTTAACTGTTTTAAAAGATAGGTCACAGTGATGAGTTGGATGATGTTTAACAACTGGCTCTCTGAAAGTAAAAAGTAAAAGAGAAAGAAAGAAAACCTGATATGCAGTGTTTGCTGATTTCTGTGGTATAAATATTCCCACCATAGTTGATTTTTTAAAAACTTCTTATTGTAGTTTCATATATACAATCCAAATTTCCCTTTTTTACCAATTTCAAGTGTACAGTTCAATAGTATTAGTGATATTTACAATATTGTGCTACAAACACTGAGATCCATTACCCCAACTGTTTCATCACCTCAAACAGAAACCCTGAACTCATTAAACAATAACTCCTGCCCCCAACTTCCTGTCCTGTAGTAACCTATAACCTACTCTCTCTATGTAATTTACTTCTTCTAGATATTTCTTATGAGGTCATACAATATTTGTCTTTCTGTGTCTGGCTTATTTCATACAACATGTTGTCTTCAAGGTTGATCCAATGTTGTAGCATACATCTGAACATCTTTCCTTTTTCAGGGTGAATAATATTCCATCATATGTACATTTCACATTTTTTTATCCATTCATCAGGTGATGAATGCTTGGGCTGCTTCCATCTTTTGGCCAGTGTGAATAATGTTGCTATAAACATCAGTACAAAAGTATTTGTTTGAGTCCCTGCTTTCCATTCTTTTGGGTATATAACAATAAGTGGGATTGCTGGGTCATATGGTAATTACTTTTTCTCTTTTAAGTTACCACCATGCCATTACTCAATAGGAGCTGAGAAGAGATGTGCACCATTGGCTCTCTCTTGGCTAGTAGGAGCTGGCTTTACTACATTTTTGTTAGTAGAGTATGTTTGTCTGCTGATGGGAATAATTCAGTAGAAAGGAAGAAATGGACAATCTTGGAGATAGGGAGATAACTGAAGGAGAGACATTCTTGAGAAGGTCAGAGAGATTGAGAGCTAGAGCATATATACAGAATTTGGCCTTTGATAATAAGAGTTGGGTTCTTGTCTTGTGGTAACAAGGGAGAAGCAAGAGAAGATGTGAGAAGATGCTGATGTCTTTGGAGGATGAGCAAATCTCAGTTTGATAGTCTGATGGCTTCTATGTGCATAATGAAATGTGACTTAGCTCATCAGTAGAAAAGTGAAGGGGAGGAAATTGGCAGAGGTCATTCCATCTTGCCTTATCCCTTTAGTCTTTACACGCTCACTATACAAGCTGGGCTGGTGTATATATTCCTTTCCTTATTGAAGGAATTAAAACATTGGAGGATAAAACTTATAGCTGCATGTCTAATATAAGTACTTTCTAAGTCCAAGAGGAATGCATCTGTATTAGTCAGGGTTCTCTCGGGAAACAGAATCAACAGGAGATATCTGTCAATAATATGAGATTTTATAGTCTCTTACATGACCATGGGGATGCACAAGCCCAGGTTCCACAGGCAGAATGCAAGCCAGGGGCTCCAATGAAAGTCTGATGAAAGGTCCTTGATGAGTTTCTGGGAGAAGTTGTCTGTTCAAAGATGAGTTGGGAAATTCTCTCTGAATGTTGACATCACTTCCTCTTTTAAAACATTCAACTGATTGGATCAAAGCGTCACCCATTGCTGATGTAATCTCTCTGATTGATGCAGATGTAATCAGCCATGCATGCAGTAAACTCACTGATGATCAAAGTCCATAAATGCTCTTGTATTACAATTAGCCCAGTGCTTACTGGACCTAATGCCTGAGCACAATTACCTGGCTAAGTTGACACATAAGCATAACCATCACAGCATCTAAGAAGCTAAACTGAAATCAAGGGGTTTCCTTGAGGACACAAAGTCTTAACTTTCCACCCAGTTCTTAGGCTCTCTTCCTCCATTTTCCAATTTCCTTCTTACTTCCTTTCAGTGAATCCCTACACAGATTGAAGGAGTCCTTGTCTAGGACCATAGAGTGAGTAACCAGGCCCCAGGATGCAGCTTTTCTGCCCATCTTGCTCCTTGTGGTATGCTTCCTCAGACTCACATGCCCAGTTTGTAATAACTTTGTGGGCCATCTGGAGAGGAGAAGGACTGGAGGGCACTTGTAGAGCTTGAACAGGAAAACCAATGAAGTCAGGAAATACTCAGGTCCTATGGAGCATGATGGAAGGAATCATTTTTGTGCTCAAATCTCACATCCTGGTCCAGGACAGGCCTGGACCCTCCTGGTTAAGTTCTCACCCCTGACTCTCAATCTGTGTGAGCAGCAAAACACCAGTGTATTCTCCAGATATTTCTAGCCATTAACTCTTGGACTTATTAGACAATCTCATGTACATACTTGTCCAGACAGAAATTCACTCTCAGACAAGTAAAATCTAATCCATAGTGAAGAAAGAAATGTTTTCAAGATGCCTACCTCTCCTTGGAGTCAGTGAGTCCCTTTATCATGCAGAATAGTGCTCCTTCCTTTTCTTTATTCCATCGGGTTCCAACCATCAGTCTTCTTACAAAGCTGTACTTTAGGCCTGTTAGAAGTAAAGAAAGCTTTATTGTTGCATCATAAACCTATAAATAGGTATACCCTGAGACAGTCCCTAAAATTTTGGTGATTTCTCTTTCATGGTTTATCTGTTTTCTGACTGGTGGAAATGGAGAAAATATTTGTTCCTTAAGTTTTTTAAAGCAATTCTGCAAAGTAGGTTTTTAAATTGCCATTTCACTAATTTAAAGATCCAGAGAGTTGAATTATACACTCAGATCTCAAGGCAAGTACAGAGAAAGTTTGAGGTTGGACTTGGGAATCCAAAGCCCATGTTTTCTTCTATCTTGTTTCTTCTACTTACTAGCTCTTTACTTTGGTGCTTCCTCATACTTTGTCATCCTATGTCTATTTGGCTCCTGAGCTCACCTTGGTTTCCTATTACTAAAGCTTTGACTTTTTCTTTGACCCTTTGCTAAACTCAAGGACGCGGCTTCATTCCATGTTGATTTGGATAACCAATGTCAAGGTTGATTTTCAAAATACTTAATAACAGGCACTGCATCCAAATCACCCAAATTGGACACTGGTTGATCCATCACACTGGTGCCTACCAGCCTTGGAACTAACACCTTGACCAAGCTTTGACCCCAAGACCCATACCCTAGTGTTTTTTGGTGTAGTTGATTAGAACCCCTGCCAGCCTTGCACAGGACCCTGAAGAAGATTTGGAAAAATAATCCACTATCTAGACAGTTTGGTATTCTTGAAGAAAATGGCAACACAATGTTATATGTGCAAGTGGAGTCTTGCACAAAGGTATGATGAAAACATTAAAGAAATGATTACTGAGACCACATGAGGAAATTAGGGAAGGTTTATATGAGAAATAAGGCTGGCACAGTGTTCACTGATTAGAAGCTTCATTCCTGTGTGTGGTTCTAGGTGGAGGGTACAACTTTTGTAGAAGCATGGTGCTGTGCATGCTCATGATGCCATCAGGATATGGCCAGAGAGTTAGGGTGCTACACTGTAGGGTGCAAGAAGACAACTATTGGGAGAGCCTTGTATGTGCCAGGCCACAACCTATACTCTACACCTATCATAAAGAATCAAACATGGTCTGAAGGCTTTCAAGCAAGAGAGTGACAGGCCTGGGTTGTCCTATTAGAATTTTGATAGCTCTAGGAAAAACCAGTTGCCAATTCTCTCTGATAGTCTCAGTGGCCCATGTGGTCACATAAACCATGGCATAATTACCACTCTACTAAGATCTCTAAATTCAGTTTTTCCAAGATCAGTAACTTTGATCTTATATATCTATTCTTGGGATATAGCTTTAACAAACAGAATACTAACTCCTTAACAAAGAACATTTATCTGGACTGTAAAATGAAAGCATTCTTTGCCTGGTATTAACATACTTATAGAAACAAATTATCAAAATTAAGAGGCCCAGGAATGAGATCCTATTATGTACTGGCATATTTCTCTAAGTTTACAAAAGATTTCATATCCAATAGCTCACTGACTTTTCACAACAACTCTCTGGTATAAGCTGAAGATAAAGACTAAATTAGTATCAGCTCAAGAATGGCTGAAGTGCAATATTTTCTGTGTTCTCTTGAATTGAAAAACATCAGTTCTCAGAATATGATCCAGTTCTAGCATACACTTTTGGTTGAATGGAAATAGAGACCCATTTGAGCCAGCTTCAACAAACAAAAAATAAGAGGACTTAATTATAAGCACACAGCAATGTCTCACATATCTTAAGCACTGGCTGCTCAGGGAGGAATTGAAATCTGAGAATGCCATCATGTTTCTCTTTTCATTAATTTTCATATTTTTAACTTTATTGAGGTATAATTCACATGCTATACAATTCACTAGTTTAAAGCTTATGATTCAATTGTGGTTAACATATTAAGAGTTGTGCAACCAGTCACAAATCAATTTTAGAACATTTTCATCACCCCAGAAAAACCTTGCTTACCCACTAGCAATCACTTCCCATTTTCTTCCAATACTCCATCCCCATCCCATCCTAGGCAACTATTACTCTACTTTCAATCTCTATAGATTTGCCTATTCTGGATATTTCATATAAATAAAATTATTACATTATGTAGTCTCTTGGGTCTGACTAATTTCATTTAGCATAATATTTTCTAGGTCCACCCATGTTGTAACTTGTAACAATACTTCATTTCTTTTTATAGGTAAATGATATTCCATTGCATGGGTATACCACATTTTATATCTATTCATTACACTTTTTGTCTATTTTATATTTAATGACAGTGATGAGCATATGGGTTGTTTACATCTTTTGACTATTATGACTAATGCTGCTAAGAACTTTTGTGTACAAGTTTCTGTGTGGGCATATGTTTTTATTTCTCTTGGCTATATATGCAGATGTAGAATTGCTGGATCTTATGGTAATTTCATGTTTAACATTTCAAAGAATTTCCAAGTGTTTTCTGAAGCTGAATTTTCATTTTTCATTCCCAGTAGCAATGTATGGTTCTCATTTCTCTGCATTCTTGCCAACACTTGATATTATGTCTTTTTTATTATAAGCATCCTATGGGTAAGTGGTATTTCATTATAGTTTTGATTTGCATTTCCCTAATAGCTAAGGATGTTGAGAATCTTCTATGTGCTTATTGGCTATTTGCATATCTATTTTGAATAAATGTCTATTCAAGACCTTTGCCCATTTTCCAATTGGGTTAGTCATCTTTTTATCATTGAGTTGTATGTCTTCTTCATATATTATATATACAGCCCCTTATCAGATATGTGCTTAGAAAATATTTTTCCCATTCTGTGGGCTGTGTTTTAATTTTTTTATGGGGTTCTTTGAAGCACAAAAATCTTTCATTTTATTGAAGTCCAATTTTTCTATTTTTCTTTTGTTGCTTGTGCTTTCAGTATCATATCTAAGAAGGCTTTGCCTAACTCAAGTTCATGAAGAATTATTATGTTTTCTTCTAAGAGATTTATTGTTTTAACTCTTACATTTAGGTCTATGATCCATTATAAGGTCATTTTTTATATGATATAAGGAAGGAGCCCAACTTCATTCTTTTGCATATAAGTATAAATTCTTTTCATTTTTGTTCATCTGCTTTATTATGTTGTTTTTGCAAACTAGTTTCTTCAGTTTGCTTTTGTCCATGTGTTAGAGAAACATGAAAGCTGATAGTTCTCAAGTTTACATTTTTCAGCCCCCTGGGAGAGTCCAAATCCTTCTTGTGGTCTCAATGCCAAATTCTCAGGGACAGGAGTTTCATTGATGCACCTTGGGTTAGGTATATTGACACTGGGCTATTTGACAGGAACCAGGGAAGTCAAACATGGCTGCTAAGAGGTCCCTATTTAACATGCAGAGATGGAGGAGGGGAGACGTACATGCAGAAAGGGGACTGGGGCTTGGAAGATACTCCATTAGGTATCCTGTGCATAGCCATGGTTATTTCAGAAAACAAAGGATTCATTAGGAAGAAGGAGGAACTCAAAGGTAAGGGTCATTTTCATAATGATCCTGAAACCACATTGAATAGAGCTAGTGCTGCTAACTGCAAATGAAGAGCCATTGAATACACAGATACATTGAATATTGAAATTGCATAACCACTGGTCAGACTTAGAGCTGCATTCAACCTTAAATTAGAAAGTTTGTATGCCACCTGCTGTGGAGGGGTGACAAGGTGAGGGGGCATTAATTCAGGAGTCAGCCAAGAATGGCAGCCTGACTGGGACATTTGTTGGCAAGGTCATGCTGAGTTGCTCACCAGCCAAATGTGCTGCTGATGCCTTACCAATGCCTGGCTGATTCATTTCACAAGACTGTTGTGAAGCAAAAATGACAAAATGTGGGTGAAAGCACACTGAATACTGTGAAGTGCACAATATGAAGGCAAGATATATTATTATGGATGGAAAGAGTCATGAGACCAAGAACTTAAGAGAGGACACTCCATGGTAGAAGCAGATGGTTAGCAGATGTAATGGTAATTCAGTAAGTTAAATGGGTGGTAGTGGTGGTGGTGGAGGATGAGTAGGAGGCAAAAGATAGGAAGATTGGAGTTACTTAAACTGATATAAATGATTATACTATATTTCTTGGATTTTAAAATGATGTACCCATTATGGCTCTAATGTGAGACTACATGTGGATGTATATTTCTGTTACATGTAGAGCAGGCTTTTCAACAGGGACACACTATTGACATTTGGACTGTATAGTAGTAGGATTGTAGGATACTTAGCAGGAACCCTGGACTCTGCCCACTAGATGCCAGTAGTCCCTCCCAAACCCTGCCTCATGAGGACAATTTTGCACCCCACCCCCCACCACAGTTGAGAACCAGTGGTGTAGGGTAAGAATGGTTAATTCCTGTTCAGCACTAACATGGAAAATTTTATTACCTGCAAAGTCCAACTGCAGTTAGGTCCTGGTGGCATAGTGCATGCCATATGTCTGCATCAGTGGAGATCCTCATTATTATCTTTTGTTGGCTGCATTACCTTCCTCAGTGGATAGCTGGTCATTAGTTCTTCATTCAACTCCATCCCTGCTTAAGGTGTTGTTGATTTCTCAAAATGTTTTAATCATTTGAACCTTATCTCTTTCCCCTCACCTTCTCCTTCTCTTTTCATGTACTGATGCTTCAGCTACAGTGAACTTCCAAGTATTCTCTGGAAATTCTATGCCCAGATATGACTCTGCCTTTACACACAGTTATCTCTGAAAAGAGTGCCTTTCCTCCACTTTTCTGCAGAG